>NW_019291810.1:17712-73094 GCF_000500325.1 Leptinotarsa decemlineata | reverse complement strand
TTTCGGTACCCTGGAAAAGAAAGTTGGCTGGTTACAATATAGTTTGAATGGTAGCAGATGTTTCCATTCCATGATGAGAATAGTCTAGTACACTTAGCATACAAGAGTATGAATTTTATATTACAAGATAGTTTGGTGGATGCCATCAGATGTTTCCGTTATGATGAGAGTGATCTAGTACACTTTGCATACAAGAGTATGAATTTTGTATTACAATATAGTTTGGTGGATGACATCAGATGTTTCCATTATGATGAGAGTGGTCTTGTACACTTTGCATATAAGAGTATGAATTTTGTGTTACAATATAGTTTGGATGACAACAAATGTTTCCATTTCATGATGAAAATGGTTTAGTACATTTTGCATATAAAAGTGTGACTTTTATATTACAATATAGTTTGAATGACATCAGATGTTTTCATTTTATGATGCTTTCGAGAGAATGAATTTTATATTACAAGAATATATGGAACTGGTGATATTCCAAGGATTGGCACAGGTGCACTTTATAGTTTCATTTTCATCAAGAACTAAAGTTCAAGCTCACAGCTTTTTTACCCGTCNGTTATTTTACCTGAAAAATTGTGATAATCGATAACTTTTTTGTTTCGAGATGAAAAATCAGATGTTTCAAAGAGTCAAAACTCAGGACCAACAAAATTTATCATTTTATATTGACAAAAGTAATTTTTCGGCAACAATTAGTAGACATTTGTATTTTTTGAGTTCGATTTATTTTTGCTCGCAATTATCGCAATATACTATGAAAAGCAGCGATAGTGAGTTTGAAAATGTGCTTTACGAAACTCCGAATGCTGCTACAGTATACTTACGGCCTGAGAGGTCATAATCATAGATCATTTCTTCAAAGGAAAAATGTTGGTTATAGAGTGAAGAAATCAGAAGTCTTCAATAGCGAGCAGATCAACAAATTCATTAGGGAAGCACAAATTCCTTCTTTCCAAGCTCAAATATTATGGATGTTCAGCCAGTGTCATAAATTGTTTGAATTATTATTTGAACAACCGATATCGAAAGGTCCATGTTGATGATGGAAGTTCATCCCTTGAAAGTGTAATATCAGGAGTACCTCAAGGTTCAATTCTTGGTCCTCTCCTATTTTTGTCATACACTGCCGATATTGATCATTGTCACATACAAGCATATGCCGATGACATCCAGTTATATCATAGAATCAGATCTGATGATATCTTAGCGTACCAAAATCAAATAAATGATGAAATTGAAGTTATAAACACTCTGTCGAACAAACACAATTTGAAGGTGAATCCTGGCAAATGCCATGTCATGTTCTTCGGCAATATAAACCAAAGGAAATATGTTAAAGATCATATGAAACTCAAGATAGGTGACCAAATACTCAAATCGGTTGACTCAAAACAGCGCTGGTTGTTATGGATCACGAATGTTTTATTTTTGAGCTCTAGTTTCAACTACTTGCTTGGCAGTGAAATCTGCAGTGCAGGACAGAAGACAAATATGATTCGGCGGTTGATGTAGGAGCTTGGTTTTTTAACTCACCGCCTTTGGGAGCCTAGTCTATCATTGCCATTCGCGGATTGAGACTCCTTTTCTAGACTTCGTAAGGAAAAACGACGCCGTCTACTTCTTCCAGAAATGTATAATCATAATTTTCAATACTTTGTTCATCTCTCATTTTTTATATTTGAAATCTGTTAACATTCTTTATATATTCGAAGACTCAATCTCCAATAATCAAAAATAAACATTGCCAACCATATTTAGACAAATATTGTCTCACTTACCAGATGTATCTATAGTTCTAACATAGTAAACACTGTGAGAATCAGATTCAGCGATGTATAGATCACCATTGGAAGCGAAGGTCAACGCCAGAACAGTACCCAGTATATCGTCGTTGTTTGTGCTGTTGTCTTCCCTGTGGCAATGTAGAGGCGTTCCCGCTACCACTTTGATTTTCAGATCTGCCGTTAACTTCAAGATTAATCTGTCGTCCACGAAATGAAGGGAACCGTCCAAAGGACTCAAGGCTAGACCTGTCGGCCATTGAAGTTGCGCCTGAAACAAATGAAGATAAAATAGTTCATTTGTTTTCATAATAAATCACCGTAATCAAGTCTCAAACACTGTATTCAACAGATTTGGCACCCTGCAACTTTTTCCTGTTTCCATGAAAGGGTGGCGTTCATGACGATTGAGAAAATGAAAACCAAATCGTTGAGAAAGGTCATTCATAGTTTTCAGTGAAGGCAAACTGAAATTATGTGAAATGAAAAGTACAGTTTAATCAACAAGTTCAAAAACATGGATAATAGAGATGAAGGCCCTAAAAATATGAGCGATGGCTCATTTGATTCGGAATCAGCTCTAGAAAAATGTTTTTGACGGATTTTGGTGCAGGTAAAAAATTGCAATTAATATTCAACTGAATGTTCATATAAAATGATAATGTAGAATTTCAACAACCAAAAAACAAATCAATTCAAAGAACTAAGATTATAAAAAAAAGGAAAGAAAAAAAATACATCAAAGGTGCTGCTTCGTTCCCTCCTGTTTATAAAAGAGGACATATGCCTCATTGCTCACATGTGATTTTGGCGAAATTGGGAACACGTTGATTCATGCCACGTGCCACTATATGGGTGTTTGCAATATGCTGTGTAATGTCCGTTGTTAGTAGTCCCACTGTGATTTGAAAGTGCATATAGATTATAACGACAACGAGCCACATTGTCTGCTGCATAACTGCTCATATCTAATCCATAACAATTGAATAACTTTTTGAAAAATGGTGATATAACATTTTTTTTCTACGGGACTCGATTCATTGAAGTGTTGAGAAGATACTAGATTTTTTTCAAATTTTTAAAATGACATTTTATGTTATTAAAACATTTTTTACCTGCACCAAAATCCTTCAAAAACATTTTTTTAGAGGTGATTCCGAATCGAATGAGCTCATATTTTTAGGACCTTTATCTCTATTTTTCATGTTTTTGAACTTGTTGATTAGACCAGTAGACAACGAGTGAAGTATTCATCTATTTACTCGTATATCAAATGCAGCTCTACTGCTATCTCGATTTCCCGACTGCATGAACCACTTGCCACCACCGGCCACCGTCAAAGAGAAACAAGAGAAACCGACACGCACGGCTGCTGTTATCCAATTAAAAACTTGCAGGGCCACTATCCTCCCCCGACCAACCGACTCCCTTCGCTGAACCTAATTAAAACCGGCGCTTAAACAATAATTACCTGGGCGGCCTCGATGGCCCCTCTGCAAGGAATGGGTATCCAGTGATTGTGATGTCCGTGATTGCCGATCAGCGTGTGGATGATGCCCTTCGTGTCCACCGCCCTTATGTTTGTTCCGTCGGCGATGTACATGGTGCCGTCGACTGATATGGCAAGTCCTTTGGGATGGGCCAAACGGGCGTATTTAGCAGGACCCTCGTCCCCGCAGGCACTGTCGTCTCCGGGGATGCAGCGTTCGCCGTTTCCTACTACCTGAAATGCGAAAATTTGGAAATGAAATTGTTTGATTTTTAGCAATATTCACGCACCAATTCAAGTATTTTCTCATCGCAAGATTTTTACTGAAGTTAATAAAATCGCAGCACATGTTTCACTATATAATAGCTTCCTCAGGCGTGCTTATTCCAACTCATTACGATAACGCCCGAGGAAGCTATTTTATAGTGAAACACCATATAATAGCTTCCTTAGGCGTGCTAATACTAACGTAATATGAATACGCTCAAGGAAGCTATTTTATAGCGAAAAACTATATTATAGCTTCCTCAGGTGTGCTCATACTAACGTAGTATGAATACGCTCGAGAAAGCTATTTTATAGCGAAAAACTACATAATAGCTTCCTCAGGCGTGCTCATAATAACTCGGTATAAATATGCTCGAGGAAGCTATTTTATAGTAAAACACGTATTGAGACTGACTTAGTTAATATGAATACGCCCAAAGAAGCTTGTATGAAGTGAAACATGTGTTGATACTAACTAATTCTGTATGAATACGCTTGAAATGCGGAATTGTGAATGACATATTCGGATATTCAGAAATATTCACTGACCAATTCAAGTGATACCTCAACTTCTGAACAGTTTACGAAACCGCAACACGTGTTTCGCTTCACAATAGCTTCCTTAGGCGTGTTCGTAATAACTCAGTATGAAAACGAACGAAGAAGCTATCGTATGGCGAAACAGGTCTAGATGTCAACTGAGTCAGTATGAATATGCTCGAGAAAGCTTTTGTGACATGAAACAAGCGTTGATACAAACTCAGCAAGTAGAAAAACTCCTGAAGAAGCTTTTGTCTAGTGAAACACGTGTTGATACTAACTCAGTTGATATGAAAAATCGAAAATGAAATTGTTGGATATTCAGAATTATTCGCCAACCAATTCAAGAAATTTCTCATTGACAGTTTTTTACTGAACAGTTGACGGAATCGCAACACATTTATTAATTTATTTATACCCTGTTCTACAGGTTACACCCAAATACACAACAGGGATATGAGTCAAATTACAATACAATACAATTACAATAAGTTGTGAGGTAAAAACAGCACATGTTTTATTATGCAATAGTTTCCTCAGGCGTGTTCAAACTAACTTAATATAAATACGCCCAAGGATGAAAAGTATTGATACTATCTCAGTCAGTATGAATATGCCCGATATTCTAAAAATTGAAAATGAAATTTTCGGATATTCAGAAATATCTATCCACTAATTGAAGTAATTCTTCATTGCGAGATTTCCACTAAACAGTTAACAAAATCACAACACGTGATTTTTCATGCAGTAGCTTCCTCAGACGTGTCTATAATGAATCAGTTTGAATACCCGCGAGAAAGCTATTGTATAGGGAAACACGTTTTGATAATAAGTTAGTGTGAATACGCCTGAGGAAGCTTTTATATAGTGAAACACGTGTTGACACTACTCAGCATGAATTCACCAAAGCTATTGTATTGTGAATCACTCGTTGATAATAACCGAGCTAGTAAAAAACGTGTTGATACTAACTTAGTTAGCTTTGATACGCCCGATAAAGCTATTGTATAGCGAAATACGTATTGGTACTAACTGAGCTAGTATGAATATGCTCAAAGAAGCTTTTGTATAGTAAAACACGTGTTGGTACTAGCTCAGTCAGTATGAATACATTCAAGGAAGCTATTATATAGGAAAACACGTGTTGATACCAACGAAGCTAGTATAAATAAGCCTGAAGTTTTCGTTAAGTGAATCACATGTTGATAATATCTCAGTTAGTATGAATATGCCCACAAATTCAAGTAATTCATCATTGCCAGATTTCCACTGAACAGTCAACAGAATAACAGGAGTGTTTCACTATATAATAGCTTCCTTAGGCGTGCTCGTATTAACTTGGTATGAATACGCCCGAGGAAGCTATTGTACGGTGAAACACAAATTGATACCAACTCAGTTGGTATGAATACGCACCAAAAAGCTATATAGTGAAACTCATGTTGATGCTAACTCAGTTGGTATGCATGCGCCTAAAATGTGAAAAATTCGAAATGAAACTGTTAGATATTCCAACCAAATTAAGTAATACCTCATTGCGAGATTTTACCTGTAAAGTTCACAAAACGGCAACACGCGTTTCACTATACAATAGCTCCATCAGGCGTTATCATACTAACTACGTTTGAATACGCCTGAGGAAGCTATTGTATAGTGAAACAGGTGTTGCTTCTAACTCAGTTAGTGTAAATACGCCCAAGGAAGCTATTGTATAGGAAAACTAGTGTTGACACTAACTAAGCTAGTATAAAAACGCCGGAGGAATCTACTGTATAGTGGAACATGCGTTTGTATTTAAAAACTTGTCTGTACTTAGTTCATTCATCTCGATGATAACAGATTTCATTTAGATTTCATTTAGTTTGACTGAGTTTTGCCGGTTTATTTCTAAAACTGTTTTAGTGTCAACTGATTGTAGTAATAAAGCATAAATCCGCTGGTATTTTTCAGAGGCTCAACATTTCTCTCTGTTTTTCTGAAACGTTTTGTGAAGTATTCATGACGTTCCAACACTTACCGGTTCACTGTTGATATTGGGATCTTGGACTGGTTCTAAGGAAAGCACCCTGAGAATTTGGTGTTTTTCTGGATCTGAGATGTAGAGATGTCCATCAGCAGGAGACATGGTCAAATAGTACTGGTAGGCTACTTGAGTAGCCCTGAAAGAAAAAAAAATTGTTAATTGTTGTTCCTTTCATATATTTTTTCTGTGAATGATATCTGATTCTGATTTCCCAAATTGAAGATGATTTGTCACACGACTATTTTGATCCACGATTCAATTTAGAAGTGATCGATGGTGAATTGGAGTTTTTTAAATAGCCAGATATAAATGTTGTTCAGGTACCTGCTCCAATAAAAAGTATAAGGTTAACTGAAAAGAGATTTCCTTGACTGAGTGATGAAGGTATGCAACTAAGCACTGATTAAATATGAATCAACGAGAAGCATCCCCACTGAAACTAATGAAAGTAGTTGGTACCGGTAAATAAAAGTTTATTAGGTTTATTCTTCAAAATTTTCTCCCACTATTTCGAATTAAACGTCAATTTGAGTGACATTAAGTGGTTTCTGATGCCTTTTGATACCCTAATTGTAAAATTATACAAATTAATATTATGAATGATGACTTTCAAGTTACAAAATAGAACTGGCCAATACTTGAAGGAAATTGTCATCGCCCGCGACATGCACCCCACACTCAAAAACGCATACATCTTACCTTAATTGCAGTACAGTATAAACATTTCCCTCGGGTGTGATTCGGCGAACCAAATTGAAATCGCCCACGTAAATGCTGCCATCGGGTCCCGTGGCCAACGATCCCGGTGTTAACAACTTCGCGTCTTTGGCAGGCCCGCCGCATTGTCCCGGGCAATTCAGCGATCTCTGGAGGCCGGTTCCCATGATGACCCGCACCATGCGGGGGTATTGTTTGAAATGCAGAGTCGAGCCGTCGCCTTTTTGTAAAATACCTGGAATGTTGGTCGGTTTTTTGTAATTTTCTTGGTGTTGTTCATGAATTGCATTCATTTTTTCACTCATATTCAATTCAATTCAATTCAGTTTATTTATCCGAAAAACGATGCATGCTTTGAGAATTTCCGTTTACATGATACTATCCATTTATTATTTGATGTCAGAAGTTGAAAGTGATCAATACATTAAAAAAAGTACAGTAGCATAGATAAAAAAAGCCAAACGACAAATATTTAAAAATGTTGGTAACACAAATTGAATCACGACTGTCTACTAACAGTGACCCTTAAATGAATAATTACTTGTTTCGAATGAATGAATGAATGAATGAGTTGTTTTCAATGATTTCATCAACTCAGTTCTTCACTGCAAGTTGATCTTCATAAGAAACGTTTTTAGGAACACATTCAGTATATTATGTCATAAATCAATTCATTATCATTATGATAATTGATTTTGGATTATTACTGACACCAAAGTGAGATTGGATAACAGTAAGAAAGAAAAAATAACACAACATATAACACAGCTTGAAAAGAAACAGTAAAATGCGGTCAGAAATGAAACCGTTTTAAAAAAATTACGATATTATAAATAAATACATATTGTATGAATATATTTAGGAAGGTAAACAAGTCATTCTTGGCATATATGAGTTCTTATTGAATAAAAACATCTTCCGAAAATAAATAAGCCAAAACATTTGAAGGACTTGAGACCTATCAGTATATTGCCTACACTTTCAAAAATATTGGAAAAAAGTTTAAACGTACAAATAAGAGAGTATCTAGAATACCATAATCTTCTACCAGATAATCAATCCGGATTTCGACCCAATCACAGTTGCACTTCAGCACTTCTTAAAGTTACAGATGACTTATTTACTGCTCTTGACAATAACAACTCGGCTACTTTTGTCTTACTGGATTATTTGAAGGCGTTTGATCGCATCAACCATCAACTACTATTAGCAATCTTACACTTTAATGGCTTCACCAATAGTGCAACAATGTTGATCAGAAGTTACTTAACAGATCGTATTCAGCTAGTTAAATCTGGGGATAAATGTTCTATACCACTAAGTCTCTCGAGCGGTGTCCCTCAAGGTTCCATTTTGGGACCTTTATTATTCATGATGTATACTGCAAATCTGTCAGCATGTCTATCTCATTGTCAATCTCATTACTATGCAGATGACACACAAATTTATTACACATTTCATCCAGAAAACGTAAATGAGGCATGCTCTATTCTCAATGAAGACCTTAATAGATTGAATAACATATCAAAGAATCACTGTCTGCTAATCAATCCTGTCAAGTCCAAGTTATTAATTTTTGGTAACAGGAAAAACAAGAATAAACTTGATCAAATTAACATCAAAATTGGTACAGAAGACATTGAAGCCGTGAGCTCAACAAGAAACTTAGGTGTAGTTCTGGACACAGAGTTGAGGTTCAGTGCACATGTAACGAAATGCATCAAAAATGCATATTGTAACCTCAAACTGGTATCAAATTTTTCAAAAATTTCAGATGTTAAAACAAAAAAGATATTGTGTGAAACCTTAGTGTTGAGCCACTTTAACTTTGCAAATATGATGTATTACTCTAGTTTAACCAATCACGATCAAAATCGTATTCAGATTGTTCAAAATGCATGTGCCCGGTTCATTTATGGAATAAGGAAACGTAATTCAATTTCTCATAAAATTAAAGAATCGAATTGGTTAACTATGAAACAAAGATGGTTACTACAGACAAGTTGTTTTATACATAATGTAATTCAAACGAAAGTACCTATTTACTTATACAACAAACTTTTATTCAGACACGACGTTCACGCATTTCATACCAGATATCGATACCGCCTTACCCCTCCAATACACCATACTTCACTATACCAAAGATCGTTTCTTTATAATGTAACAAAGATCTATAATGCCATTCCTGACTCGTTAAAAACCATGAATAAATCTGTTTTCAAGTACTCACTGAGAAACATGTTATTTGAGGATAGACTTCAAATATAAGTGTTGTGCCACGAAAGCAAGAGTTAAAAGTCTGATCAATAATAATTGATGTGCTTTCTGCCTTCAAGCCTCTCCCTTTGTTTTCTTGTTTTGTTTTTATCACTCCCTTTGGAACCTTCATGATCTAATTACTGTTAGCACCCTAACATTAATCTGATTNCAAGTAAGTTTTTTCCATTTACAGAAGAATGAATGAGGTATATCATGTATTCATTATGAAAAGTCAAGCTTTCATTATTTTTTTTGAGGAACCGCAAAGTTTTTGGAATTTTTCTTTATTGTGAATAATGAGAACCTACAAATTCTACAGCATCTCAAGAAGAAGTGAAACTCGAAATGACTGTATCATTGTTTTATGTGATGATTAAGTTGCAGGAGAAACAACTTTTCTTGTTGTTTTTGCCGCTAATTGGTAATAAGTGCAATTTCGGATTTTTTTCAATTACGAATGAAAATTAATGATAGTATTTGAAAAGTGTTCATGTTATTACCGATCTGATAGTGGTACACTTACTGACTGAAAACTTACTGAACTAAAAAATGTAATCTCACTACATCTGTATGAAGTTCTTCAATCATCATCAATTACATATCGAATTTTTGGCGAAAGCACAAGTTTCAATTTATGGCGAAGGTAGAGGTAACTATTTTGGTGGATACACATTCAAAAGCGCAGCCTGGACGAGAACTCAATTGTGATAGAAGGAATTCGTTGAAATATTATTACACAAACTGACGAAAATTCACTAATCTAAAAAAATTAATACCACTAGACCTGTATAAATTATGTTTAATCATATGTCGAATTTTTGGCGAAATCACCAGTTTCAATTTTTGGCGAAGGTAGAGGTTAACATTTCAGTGGATACACATTCAAAAGTACAGCTTGGATGAAAACTCAATTGTGATAGAAGGATTTCGCTGAAATATTATTACACTAACTGACTGAAAATTCACTAATCTGAAAAATGTAATACCACTACACCTGTACAAAGCTCTCCAACCATTATCAATTACATGTCGATTTTTGGCGAAAGCACTCGTTTCAATTTTTGGCGAAGGTAGAGGTTAACGTTTTAGTGGATGCACTTTCAAAAGTGCAGCTTAGATGAAAACTCAATTATGATAGGAGTTCGCTAAAATATTATTTCCTAACTGACTGAAAATTCTTTCATTATTCTGAAAAATGTAATATCACTATATCTATATGAATTATGTTTAATCATGTGTCGAATTTTTGGCGAAATCACCAGTTTCAATTTTTGGCGAAGGTAGAGGTTATCATTTTAGTAGATGTACATTCAAAAGTGCAGCTTAGATGAAAACTAAATTGTGATAGGAGTTCGCTAAAATATTATTCCACTAACTGACTGAAAATTCACTAATCTGAAAAATGTAATACCACTACCTGTATAAATTATGTTTAATATGTCGAATTTTTGGCGAAATCACCTGTTTCAATTTTTGGCGAAGGTAGAGGTTAACATTTTAGTGGATACACATTCAAAAGTGCAGCTTGAATGAAAACTCAATTGTGATAGGAGTTCGCTAAAATATTATTTTACTTACTGACTGAAAATTCACTAATCTGAAAAACGTTATAGCAGTATAAAGGTCTACAATTATATTTTATCATATTTCGAATTTTTGGCGAAAGTACCAGTTTAAATTTTTTGATACATTTAAAAGCGCAGTTGGAAGAAAACTGAATTGTGATAGAAGAAATTCGCTGGAATATTATCACACTAAGTGACTGAAAATGAACTGAACTAAAAAAATGTAATCCCACTACACCTTTATGAAAGTTCTCCAATCACGTCAAATTTTTGGCGAAAGCACTCGTTTCAATTTTTGGCGAAGGTAGAGGTTAACATTTTAGTGGATACACATTCAAAAGTGCAGCTTGGATGAAAACTCAATTGTGATAAAAGGATTTCGCTGAAATATCAATCAACTAACCGAGTAAAAATGTCCTGATCTACAAAATGTAATACCACTACACCTGTACAAAGCTCTTTAACCATTAGCAATTTCATGTCGAATTTTTGGCGAAAGCACCAGTTTATATTTTTGGCG
The DNA here is from genome assembly GCF_000500325.1 of Leptinotarsa decemlineata. Classification (NCBI taxonomy): domain Eukaryota; kingdom Metazoa; phylum Arthropoda; class Insecta; order Coleoptera; family Chrysomelidae; genus Leptinotarsa; species Leptinotarsa decemlineata. Next base: position 61,918 of record NW_019291810.1, on the reverse strand, counting down.
GAAGCGTAAGTTATATTTTTTTAACGAAGGTAGAGGTTAAAATTTTGATGGATAAACATTCAAAAGTGTAGTCTGGGCAAAAACTACTTGTCTCAGTACCACGAAAATAAATGTTTTGTTTGAAGTGAAAATATATACATTCAGAATTTCAGTTTGTTTACCTTCGTGAAAGTTGTAATGGTGGTGAATATCCAATCCCCAGCCTCCAATATCCGATATGTCGACATCGAATCCTTTGATGTCAGTCGTTTGCGTCTCCCAAACAGGCTCCAAGCAGGTGCTGTGTTGGTAACCGATCGAGACTTTCGCTTGAACGATACCGTAGACTTTCTGTTTGTAAATATTCCGCTTACTCCAGGCAAAAGTATGGGTCAGGTTAGGATCAGCTTCATATGTTTTCGTGTGCAGAGAACCTTCCACTTCCACCCTATTGGAAAACAATAATTTTTACGGAATTTTCTTTTTTTTATAAGCCGCAGTAATCCATTGTTGTCGTGATTGAAAAAACCCAACAGAAAAGATTGTGAAGAATCTTGGCCTAACAAAATAGTACTGTCATATTAGAAAAATTACTTGTCTGTTTTCCAAAAATTGTATATTAACTATAAATCTATCTTGATTTTTTTTAATGGATTATGGAAAATATTATCGCTAAAGTCCTATTCAAAGATTTCAGTTCGAACGGGAAAGTCAATTGTTAACAATGAGATTAGATGGGAATGACAATATTTGGTTAAAAATAGAACTTCTTCTTCTTCTCCTTTTTTTATGGTCTTTGCTTTCCTTCGGCGCAGTAGACCATAAAAAAATTAGAACTGGTAGAAGTTAAATTATTTAATTCAATACTATTTTGTTTTTGAAATATTTTATGTTTGGCCTTCCTTGGGAAATGATACTTCGAATCTGTGTATTATATTTCTGAGTGAGATGGATAATAATAATATAATAATGATAATAGTTCATTCATTGGTAAAACATAGAACAATCATGAAAATAAAAAATAATATGGGTCAAATATAGTATGATCGATATAAAATAGAATAAAATTAACCTTTATATTTCACTGAATAAAATAAACACAATAAACATCTGAAACTTTTGAAAATGAAATGAAATTAACATTTATAACTCACAGTTTTGTATGAATAAAAATTACAATAAATTAGGACAATAAAGTGTCACTTAATGAAATACACTCAATATGTAATAAAAACAACAAACATCTGACAGTACAATCTTTATATAAATAAAAGCATTCAACATTTATTTACTCTTCTATAATTTTACGTATTTCCTTTCTTTCTATTTCTTTCAGGAGTGTTTTCAAATGTTTAATGAATTTTTTGAGAGATGGTTCAATTTTCAAAGTGCCCAGCAGGTAATTGAACAATGTCGGGGCTATGTAACTGAAACTTTTTCGTTCGACTGCTTTGTTAATTTTTGGAATAGCATACCTATTTTTCTGTGTCGTAATGTAGAAATGGGTAAGTACTTTTGATTTTTCTCTGCTCAAAAATTGTTTAATACATAGTTGTACGGTACAGAGTTGTCTTAGGTACATCACTTGTGTTTCAGAGTAAAGAAAATCGCTAGAATATCTTGGATCTTTCCGTAGAATTATTTTGAGGAATCTTTTTTGAGGAACTTCTATCAAATTCAGGTAAGTTCGTAATTTTTTTCACAAGTTCAATTTTCAAATCTTGTTAAACGGTTAAGTTATAATGGGGAGAATAAGTTTCAAGAACACCGAACGGTAAGTAACGTGTATTTTCATTCTACAACGAGAGTAGTCTACTTACTGTCGAACCAGTTTTTAAAAATTTTCAATTCATCTTCTGCTTTGACTTTAAGAACATACCGTGTATCATATTAGTATTTGTCCAGCTTTTTTTTTGTAGAAAGAGTTTATCCATATATAAAGTAAATAACACAGGTCCTAGTACCGTCTCTTGAGGTACTCTGTACATTTCTTGGGTGCTTGTTATATTTCCGATTTTTTACTTTTTGTTTTCTGTTACTGAAATAACATTTGAATGAATTGTAGAATGCACCTTTGATTCCAATGTCACCGGTATCAATAGATAGTTGATTACCTACTTCGGGAATTGTAAAACCCAATTATCTTGACAAAAATGCATTTATGGACCTATATTTTTATGAACATGGCCTCAGACTTCTCAGCAATTAGGAAACACCCTGCATAACTGATGAAAATCTGAATGTGAAATAAAAATGAAAAGGATTAACTGGAGAGACACTGAATATGTGTCCTTGAATTCTGAATGGCACCTCTCAATAACTCCAAAACTATGAATTTTACTTCCAGGTACAATTACAGAATTTCACAGAGAAACGTTTCATTGGCAGTGGGGTCCCAGAAGGTTCCGTTTTGGGGCCGGTGCTGTTTCTCATTTATGTCAATGACTTAGTCCATGTTTCGCTGACGAGACCACTATCCTCTGCATAAGAAGGGTAAGATATTGGTGTGATTTCAATATTTCATCATTCAACATCGACAAAAAAAATGTAAAAATTGAAAATTTGGAGAAAAACAAATTCTCAAGGCTCTTCATTGATGAAAATTTAAAATTTGATTCCCATGTCGACTACTTATGTAAAAGACTAGCAGCAGGATGTCATGCAGTGAGAGTTTCTGCAAGAGAGTTAGACACTACTATCACAAGATCAGTTTTTGCACAAATTGAGTCCTTTTTTACGTTATGAAATTTGTTTGTGGAAAAATTGTGAACAATTTTTATTTCAATATGGTATTCTCTCTACAAGAAAGATCCATTAGATATTTATGCAAGGCTAGCTACAGGGATTTATGCCGCCCATTATTTGTGAAGCTACAAATTCTGAACTCAGCATATCTTTTTATTTTGGAAACAGTGTGAGTATCCACAAAAAATATAAAAATCAATTTAATACCACCTCAACTTATAGTACCCGTCAGTCTTACTTAATTTCTTTTCCAGCACCTACTCTAGCCCTTACACAAAAATCTATTATTAGAGAAGTTATTTAATCACTTTCCCATCAATTTAAGGCAAATATATAATGAAAAAAAATTCAGAAAGAAAGTAGAACAATTTCTTGTTGGGAGGCCCTATTATAGTGTGGATGAATTCTACCAAGACTCTATCAAGTATTTGGCATGTAGGTTTGTGTGAACAAGTTATTGACAACACGAAATGGCTATCAATGTTCCTTACATAGCATTATATATTTACATTTACTCAATATTCATATATTCATGTACTTATATTTGTATTTGTTCAGCTGGGCTTAATATTGTTCTGTCCATATACGCTGCTCTTGTCTCTGAGCATTATTTTATAGTTTATAGTTGTTAATTTAATGTCCCATATACCAGACTTTGCCAATAAGATATTCAGGTCTTGGGTAATAAAGCATGTTTTGATTCGATTTGATAATAAAAACAGACTAACGCTTATGAAAAGAAAATTTGGATGAATCCTCAAGACAAATTTTTCAATTGATAATACTGATTTCGAAAACCATTTTGATTTTAAGTATGTGAAGAGTCATAAATATGAAAAATATCAATATTTTGTAGCCTGCCTCAATAATTTTTTTTATATTTTTCCTTAACATTTTCAAATACTCTTCACTCTCCTATCTATCCTGCATCCAAACTAATACAAAACAGAATTCAAACCTCCTCTCACCTGATATAAACATGAGTTAAACTCTCAGGAATCGTAGGCCCCGTCAGCTTCATATAAATAGTACTCAGATACCCCGTTGCCTGCGAACTCTGATACAGAATGTGCAAGTCCGACCCTGGAATCGCTATCGACTCCTGCACGATTTGCGTCTCTGCGAAGACGACGCTCTTTCCCTGCATGCCGCCCACAGCTTCCGGCAGCCATGTTCCCGTTATGATGGGGTTGAGGATGTCGGGGTCGTGGTCGTCACATGTGTTGGGGAGCCCCCCATCGGGGCCGAAGAAGCTCCGGGATACGCCGGGGAAGTTCAGAGCCGGATTCATGGCCAAAAAGCTGTGAAAATAAAGAGTTGTGATTTTCTATGGCTTTTTTGTAAGAAAAGTTAATCATAGTTTCCCGCAGGGATCAGTAATTGGACCAGTTCCATTTCTATCTCATGATTTAGACTGAAAGAAAGGATTGCATTATTTGCTGATGATGCCAAAAAAGCACAGTGACTGAAAATTCCTGCTGAAATAAAGATTGTGTCCAAATTATCAGCTTGTAAGGTTTTCGTTTTCACTCACTGCGTATATTTTTGTTTTGAGGTGATCAACGCCCATGTAAATAATCATAAATGTTGTATATAGTTATTGGAATAATCTTGAGCTGACTCGTTCAACGTTCATTTTGAAAGCCCTGTATTGGTAAATTGTCAAAGAACACCTATACAGTCGCAAATGATTCTGTGTTGACAAATTTACCTTTCCGCATTCCATCTCTCTTTTCTTCTAATAAACTGTTAGACTTTGTTTAGTTCCGATAGTCTCTATCGTGTGAACTCTATGAATATCCCACAAATTTGACAGAATTATTTCTGAGAACGACAAGAGTCGACAAGGTGAATTCAGATAGGAAGTACCGATCCGTTTTAATTAGAAGCGGATCATGTTATGTGATGTATAATGGCAGTACCCTTTTGTGTTTGATATTAAAAATATTGTCTTTCGGAGAATCTAGTTGTCGATTCATTTGCAGAAGAGAACCCTCTCGGTACCAGAGGTGAGTCCACTACTCCATTGTGTTTTTATTATTCCAAGAATGCCGCGAATATTCTTATAGGGTTTTTCTTTCCTACAAAAAATTTTCTCAACCTAATCCTGCATCCCGAAGGATTTGGAAACGTTAACCAGGGCCACAAGAGTGTTCCTATTCACTGATTCGGCTCCATTTATCCATTTGGGTGTTCTCTTTGACTCAAACAGAGGTATTTTCTACCATAGTCCGGATTTACCAATTCCTAGCGAGTGATAAGACGAAAAGAAAAATACAACCACTCCTCCTTTCTCACTGCTTGAGGACCTCATCTGCTCTACGGTTGTTACTTCTTTAGAATCAACGTTGGATGAAAGGCCAGTTATAGATAATAGAGTTCTTTCAGGATTATAGTTTTGATTCTATATTTAATTTCTTACTTTCAATATTTAACTATTTATATTTAACCATTCATAATTATTTATATAAATTTGCTATATCATCAATATTGAAGCCCATTTGAGGTATCAAAACTCACAAAAGCATCTTATTACCCATTAGAAAAAATTAATGAATTTTGCCCTATGTACACGCTTTTTCTTATATATTTATATATACTGGTATCCGCAAGTTGATCGTATGCTTTGTTATAATTGCATAATAGTACCGTACGACTTAATATTTATCTCATTAAATAATATGAAATTGGGTATGTCTTTCTTTTACTTCAGCTGTTGTATCTACTCTCTACCTTAGGTTTTTGATCTTTTCCAAATAAGACCTATAAAAAAGACAGTGGCGCCCTTATTGTATCCTTATTTTATTTAACAGAATAGCAGTAATGAATCCACTCCCATATGCCACCGACGAACAGCTGCCGGAGTTTCTTTGCCATGTTTTCTTTTTTGTAAAAAGACAAAACAGGGAAAAGGAATAACAAGCTAATGGACTAAAACACTCATTTAAGTACATATAACAAATCTAAGACGAATTCGTTAATGAAACTAATTCAGAAGTAATGGATTAATCCAACTTTCTCGTGGATAAAGTCATATTCATATAGGAATTTTTTCATCAATAAGCTCACATGAAATTGGACTTTGGCTCTTAATCAGACCAAAAATGATACAAAGGCTTGTCACTAATTGTTAGATCTCAGTAGTCACCATGAGGTCAGGATAGCAATTATTTTGTGAAATAATTTTGAAAAGATTTAGTTGAAAAAGATGTTCACTTTTCTATGTATCATTTTTATTTGAATTGAAGGGGTTATATTTTTAGGAGTGATTAATTTTTCGGGAAAGAAAGTATCAGATGGAGTAGTAGAAAGCCAAAAACTTTCTTTCCCAAAAAATCATTTTTATATTTCATGTCCGTGTACCAAATTTATTCAATCGAGGTTGCTAGTTATCGTAGTCTTATTCGGTTCGGTTCTGACTAGTCTGATAAAGTTTTATACTGTATGTACCACATGTATAAAATCTTTTAATGATGAATAAATTTCTATTCTATTCCATTCTATTCTTATACAGCATGAGAATCATGAGGAACTATAGGGTCTTCCAACAGGGACTTTCGAACTTTGATGATATCTCGCAAACCCTTTGTTTTATCTGAATTTGAAGATAGGAAGCGCTCAATGAAATATCCTATATATTCACTAGGAAAATATTCAGTATTTAATCACAGAATGGGAATTGGAAATTTCGAAAACACAACGAAACGTTCCAAATTACATTCTGGGTTCGATAGCAAATTTATATTATTTTATTGGAAAAGTGTTTTCTCCAAAGAGTACCTTTTTGATGAGTGTTTTAGGACGATTGGAATGAAATTATTCCTATATTTTCTACTCCAAAATTTCTTGAATTTTTTTCATGATTTTACCCTGGCAAACTTTGGAAAAATCAACAGATCTCATATTTGAAATCTGTTGATTTTTCCAAACCTCATATTTGAGATTTATAAGTGATGCGATTTCTATCTAATTTGGAAATAGGAAAACTCAATAATATACAACAATTGGAAAATTGAAAAAAAACCCAATTGAACAATTGTTTTGGATATTTCCCATATAAGTTTTACTTGCTTTCGGTACAAAACACCAATTTTGTTTGTATCTTCAATGTGATCAGTTAACTACACAGTTTCTAATGAATTTTAATGAACATTGAATATCAGCAATGAACTTTCATCATCATTATTAGTGATTCAATAAAAAAATCATAGTTTGTATTATCGAAACGAAAAAAATCATCTCTCGATTGAGTTAACGAAGAAAACAACAATTTCAGCACACTAAATTGAAGTTACACTTCATGTTCATCACATATTTTAGCATACCACTCACCTTGTTTTGACATGACCAACGTCTGCATCATCGCTGAGCTGCATATGCACAGGAGGAAGTACTATAATTTGATTCCATGGTACAAAAACAGTTATTGTCATCGGTTTGAAGGGTGATCTTTGGAACTGCAATGTGACTGCTCCACCACCATTAACTAATACATCAAACCTACGACAAAAGAATAATTATTATTGAAATACTTTTTGCATCCTATTTTTTTATATATACTAAAAAGTATGATATATAACACCTGGGCTTGTTATATAACAACAGCTTCCTTTTGAAGGTTACTACCAACTGAAAAAGTGGTAACCCAAAACTTTCTAGCCCATGTAATGTAATGTAGTATATAATATATTATATAATGAATAAAATAAGATAGTAGATAGGCAGATTATTCGAAACCTTCGTTTGAGAATAGAGTTGAACTACAAGGAAGTAGTGCTAGTTTGTTAGCAGAACCACAATATTGAAGAAGTAACCAATACAGCAATACTACAAACAGGAATCAGATCAGTATGATGATTGTATGGTATGGCATGGTAGAAAATGTCAAGCTTAAAAAAAACTTTGTTCGAATGAATACCCCGAAAAACTACTGTAGTAACTCAACCCTGGGTTGTTTTACTACAATTATTTTGAGAAATTCATTGAAAACAAATACTGAAGAACACTAGTGTTCAAAACTTCATTCATATTAGTATTTGTTGTCCAAAAATGCATATTGGTTGAACATAACTTTTTTCCAAAGAATAAAATAGTATGTATAGGGCTACTGAATGTCATTATGTACTGCGATCGATGCCATGAGAAGATTCAACTCATTCGTGACAAGAAGTCACAGTTTCATGAATGAACTGAGTGCTTCTTGTAGTGAAATACAGATTGATGCTGAAGTGGCAATGAGGCAAGTGTCTTATGTCGAAACGTCGGATGTCCATCATTGAAGATGACAGTGTTCAATGTAAGTAGAATTTCACCTCTTTCATATACTATACTGTGTAGCAATCCTGTGAATGTTATCTGATTCGATTCCACAACGAATATTTGGAATACAAACTGGATGAACAAAAATGTTTTTTTTGTATAATTCAGTGTTCAAATGAAAGTATTTGTTTTGAAAAATTTTTTTTTCAAGTATTTCAATGTTTATATATGTTTATATATGTAGTTGTTTGTAGAGGGCTTTTCTTCCAGTTTGTGTCTGAATATTAATTCTTCGTATGATCTACACATCTTTTTAAGGGGTCCATTTTCAAATTAAATACTTTCTTCCTTTTTTCGAAGATTTCCACGTTTCTTTTCTTCAGAAATAGAAAAAAATCAAAGTTTATATGAGTAGACAGTTTTTCATTTGCTGATTATTTTTATTTCTCAACTTCTTCGACACATGTTGGAGAAAGGGTTTCTATTTTGGCTACTGCCAAAGAAGTTGAGAAATAAAAAGAATTAGCAAAAGAAAAAACTGTGTATAAACTTGAATTCTGTCCTTTCCTCAAAACAGAAAAAAATTTCAGCTTCAGAAACGTTGAGACGAGTATTGTATAATTTCTTAGCTCTTTATTGATAAGCAAAAATGATAAATACGACAGAACATTCATTTTTGTGAAAAATACTTTGAATTTCCGCAGTAAACTGGAAAGTTGGCCCTTTCTACACGAATTCCCCGTTACAATTTTCATATATTTGAGATTGTGGAAGATGAAAATTCCCAAAAAAGTTCTACAAAAAATTATATTTTCCCACAGAAGGATAATTTTTTGAAAAATATCAATTTTGTTGCATCAATATTTTCATCTCCCCATTCAAAGAAATATCTGGGGATAAAAATGCACCAGCCCCATATTAATAATTACTCGCCAAAGGAAGCCATTGTCAACAATAATCATGCCATACGTCTTCTTGCCCCTAATTTATATTCATGGACTTTCCTCTCGCAGTTTATGTTGCGACTCGCTTCAGTTATACCCCTCTAAGCATTATTTACTTACGAAACGTTTATTTCCCTCCCGAGGTCGGCGAACGGCTACTATACGTTCTGGTTTCATAGCCGGGATTATATTTGCCGCCGTGTAATTTCATATATGGAATATTCAGAACGGTTGTTTTGGTAAAAAAGCTTCTATTGGACGAAGTATTATAATAATAGTGATACATTCATTTTCTCAAAGATGATAAAATATGTTCAAATTGAAAGGGAATATTTCAAGGAGAAATTAATTTCAGGGAGAAACAGTTTTCAGCCTTCTACTTCTCCATCTTGATACAAAAAATGTGGGTATTTTTCAAAGGGGGAAGGGCAGCAATCAATTTCGAAAATTTTGTGTAGGAATCCTATGAATAATATCTGATTCGATTCCATACGAATGTTTGGAATACAAGCGGATTAGAGAAATGGGAAAAAAAGTAACAGAAGATTCTGGTACTCATTGGCGAAGTCAAACTCAGAGATACTCAAACACAACCAACAAGTACCATTCCACATTGAATGCGAATATACAAAAAAAAAACAATTGATGATGATGGTAACACAACAAAAAAAAATAAACAAAATATCATTTGGAGATTATCCCTTGAAGAATTGATGCATCAAATTGAAGTGTTGCTTTATACGTTATTGATTTGTCTAATAAGCAAAAATTGACATGACTGAGTATCATATATATAATTCTCATATATATATTTGAATTTTCCGATATTTAATCTCTTCAATTACTCAGGTGATGACTTGTGGAGTTTCACAGCAACGAAAAGAGATGATCTCTGAAAATGTGCAGTGCAATGTTGATTAGTTTTTATTTTTAATATTTACTGAATGGATATCTTCCCGCAGAATTAGTTTTTACATTGAAAGGGGAGAGTGGAAAGAGAGTAATCAATTTATGACCAAAACAATCCAAATACTGAATCACACGGTTTTTTATATTGACACAGCGGGAGTTTTTGAAGGCTTCAGAAATGGATTCCCAATTACGAATTCCATAAACTAGACGACAACGAGAATTTTGAACTTTTTGTTTCTTTTTTTATCTGAATCAGATTATGACCCATATATGAAGTCACAGTATTGGAAGAGACTCAGCACTAAACGATCAGGAAGCTTTTCTTTAGAGATTCGCTCAAAATAAAACGACTGCAGTATAACAGTTTCATTGATATACAGGCTTTTCTCACAATAATCACTGAATTTCATTTTTCTTGAATAGCGATGTTCTAGGTGTCCTGAGTTGAACCGCAAAACGATGAGCAGTCACAATCCGTCGCGTATTTCTGGTATTTACCGCTCTTGGTGGAATCAAAAGTGCCAAGAGAGACACGAGTGCCAAGAGAGGCAACCAACGTTTTTTCGATGTTCCAGACTATCGTGGTTGCATGTGACATCACTTGCAACCTGATAAAAATGCCGTTTTTTCCGCATTTTCATCAACACCAAAAATATCGAGTAAATGTTCTTGCTTTTTTTATAACTATTCAAGTAAATACAACAAATTAGGTATCACTGGAAAGAGAATTTTGTGCCCTTTCGAATGATATATCACTCAACCCCACCCTCGCTAGGGGGTTGAAGGCACAGGTGGAAAAATACATCTAAAATGTGTCCCCTTCAAAAGCAAAATGGACCTGTCCGAGCATTTTTGCGTTAAGTTACAAAAAAGGAGAAAAGCAAGGTGCATACTTTTCGTTGGATCACTCGATATGCATCCATGGATGATAGAATAACTTCCTTGACTTCAGAAGCACAAGTTGATGGATCATTAGAGCTGAGACCTGTAGTTGAACCTGCAGGTTCTTGATACTCGATAGATTCACATTCGAGTGGTTTTGCATCCGATGAAATAATCGAGATTCTCATCATCATCAGAAGAAACTACTGTCTATGTTGTGGTACGCCAGAACACTTTTTTGCACTACTCTCATTCATTATCGCCATTCAGGCCTTCGTCAGTAGTGTCATCAACACCCATCCAACGCTCTCTGTTATCCCATCGTTTGGGAGTGGGTCCGGACAACTAGCAAGATTCTTTCCACTAACTCAGTTTACTTCCAACAACTGCCTGCATTCATACCGCGCGCAGAACACTATCAGCTCATTAAAAGGAAAATTTTCCTTCGTCTCGGGTTTCAGTTAAGACGCCGAATGTTCCATTCCGTTCCTTCATTAACGGCCCACGCAAGTTTGCTCGAATTTCTCTCGCTCTCGATGTTTTCTAATTAGATTTGTTGTCAACAATTTCCTCAATAATGAAGTAAATTACAGAAGTACTCCTCTCTTCGTTAACCCTAACTACATGCAACAACAAAATGCGAGCAACCGTAGCATCGAGTAACAAATGGAAAGAAGTCGAGTAATTTGGGGGTGCACCGTTACATAATTTTAGGGCGGCCACGTCAAAGACTGCGGATCTACAAATTTCACAGAATTTGAGTTGATTATTATGTCGCGAGTCGGGAAGGATCGTCTTCAACGGGATTTGCAATGATTGCTTAGTGGCAGAGGATTGTTCCCAGATACTATTAGTAGTATCAGACAGAGTAAGATTTGGGAAATTGGTGTCGATCCACCCAGTGATACAGTGTCTCAGATTAATTGTTCTCATCAGTTATTTGATTTGTTTCAAGGACAAAACACAAACACCACAGGAAAATCTATAAGGCGCAGTGCTTGTGCCAACGTAGCGATTTACGTTGACTATGCATCGCTGGAGATTGAATTTATTTGGAAAAACGGTCTCAGGAAGTTAATTCCATGTAAACGCAGTTCTCCAAATTTCTGATATGTACCGCTCTTGATGGAATCAAATGTGTCAAGTCACTTGAACACCTCCCGTGGAAGTAACTATAAAACAGAGGCAAATCTCCAACCTTCCAGACTATCAAAGTTGCAAGTTATGAACGTGTTTCCAATCAGATGGATGGCTCGTTTCTGGATGGACCTCAGCAACTGAAGGGTATGCTTAGGAGTAGAGTTGATCCAAAGAAGGCATGATCTGAGTTTCATAAAGCATCAAAAGTTGCTGAGGTGTGTACAGTTTTCTGGTTCGGAACAGTGTTCCAAGCATTGTCTGTCCTGACATTATTGTATCCGGTTTGGGGACATTTATCTTTTTGGAGAAAACCGATGCTTGGGTTTCTGAGGCATTGAATTGAATCTGGTTAGTTTCACCTCGATTCAAAATCCCTTCTAGATCCTCATTGAGATATGCACACTCCTGCTGACGGTGAAGATGTGCCTCTGCAGCAGATGTGCTGGAATCAGAAATGGAATGACGAGACAAGTGTGCTGTCGTCAGCACTATATTTGATTCCTGATTTTTTCAAGTAAGTCGTTGATATACAATAAAACGAATTCTTCTGGTTTATCCGATATGAAATTTTGGTTAAGAACTACTACTCAACTAGTATACCACCGATCTATTCGGCACTATAGTTTTATTTTTATTGTTTTTGATGGATCCACTCAAATTATTCTTGGTTCCGTTGCCTACGTCCAATTCTTTGCTTTTCAACGAACGAGTGATATTATTATTAAAGATAATAATAATAATTTTCATTTGTAGTTCCTTTTTACATATAAATACAATAATTATTCAATCTATAGAAAATAAAAAAACTACAAATGAGGTTAGAAACAACATGTACAGGAAGGGTACTGTTGATCTCAGTTCTAACTTTGAAGAAAATTAAACTGAACTAGAGAAAAAACAAAGAAAAAAGAATAGAAAAAAAGGAGGAAGGAGAGAAAAGGAAGAGGGAGAGAAAACATGTTGAATGTTATTACTGAAAATTTTTCAGAAGTATAAAATATATGAAAGCAATGACTTTCAGATTGAGCAGCGATGAGATATTTTTTGTAACAGCACTCAAATAAATGAACTTTACTAACTTTATATTTTTTCGGAATATTATTATGCAAACTATATATATTATGACTAAACGATCGTTGATATAGAGTGGTTCGATGAGGCGGAGGAGAAAGTGACCCTTTAAACCTCAAATTTAAAGTACATCGCTACTAAATCATATCGTGTTATACACAATAAAGTGTGAAACACGTCTATTTTCCATAGTTAACCAATTGCTTTTCGTTAGTTTATATGTTATATTTTCTAATACCATATAAATACCTAAGACATGATTTTTGAATTCAGTCAAATCTAAAAAATGTCCTTTTTATCCAGGCATGAACCATACACAATATGGCAATATGCAAAATGACTCAACACAAGTGTATTTGTTAATTTTATTCTCAAACTTATTGATAATAAGATACATTCATTTTCTCAAAGATGATAAAATATGTTCAAATTGAAAGGGAATATTTCAAGGAGAAATTAATTTCAGGGAGAAACAGTTTTTAGCCTTCTACTTCTCCATCTTGATACAAAAAATGTGGGAATTTTTCAAAGAGAGAAGGGCGCCAATCAATTTCGAAAATTTTGTGTAGGAATCCTGTGAATAATATCTGATTCGATTCCATATAACGATCTTCAAAATAGCTTTTAATTGAATTTATAACAGGTTCAGAGAAACCGATGAAGTTCAAAATTGCAAATAAAATTGTATAACTAATGGTATCAAAAGCCTTGGAGGAAGTCTATAAATATTAAAGCAGTCGTGTTACCTTCGTCAGCAGCTTCAAAAATATCATCAGTTATTTTCAAGAGATCAGTTGTACAGCTGTGTTCTTTACGAAATCCTGACTGGTTGATTGGTTACTTATTAATGGAATTTGAAAAGCATTTGATTTGAAAAGTCATTATTTTTTCCAATACTTTTGAACAAGTAGGTAGCAGCCAGTATTTGAGAAATCTTCCACATTCCAGAAAATATATTATTTTGCAAACATGTATTTATTATAATAGTGAGCTATGATAGTATTTTAGGACAGCAAAGAAGTAGTATATCTATATTGATTCCATCTAAACCTATGACTCTTGTTTATTAAATTACTCTTATCATAATTTAATAACTCATTACTAGGTACAAAATGTTAGTAGGATAACCAAAGTAGGTTAAAGTTATTTACTGTTCAGTATCTTTCTTTGGTATGTTATAATGAATTTTGGTATGTTATTATGAATTTTTATCAAGTATCAGCCAGTTCTATTACATTATTTCACAGCTTCCGGTCACAATATGATTATTTTATGAAATTACAGATTTTGCACATCGGAAACTTTTTTCTCACTCTCACGTTGAACTCTGTATGCAAATAACGATTGTTTCAACTACTTTAGTCACACAAACAATGAAGTCATTCTCGCCGATAATTGATTAGATCAAAAGAATCACGAAAATCATATGAAAGTCCTCTTCACAACAAAGCATACTAAGCACGGCAGTTCGCATTTCTAGTTTCGAAGTGAATCTAGAACTTTCCCAACTGTTTGTAAACTGATTTCCTATGAGAACACTAGTTTGAAATGAGTCAATTTAGTAGTTGGCCAAACTCAGTAATTGAAGTTATGTAAAGCAGTCGTGCAGAATGTCTTACATGTAATTTGACGGAATTCAGTGCAGCCATCCTGACCGTGAAGGTGAAGCGATAAAATACTTGTTGATGGACTTAATGGTGATTGGTTGTGGTTTTTGTTTGCAATTAGTTCCTGGGTTGGTTCAGTTGTTCTGCATATAGAGATTTCCTTCGCAAGGAGGAAATTTTCAGGACCATTTTGTGAATAAAATTCATATGATCAGAAGTCTATGAGATTTTGAAGTTTGAAAAAATTTTGATATACGATTATATTGCTATGAATCCCGTAGGTTGGAATGAAAAGTTGGTTGACTTGCATAAAAAAAAAACTAATTGTTACAGTTTACTGTGTGATTTTCACCATAAATGGTTTTACAAAAAACGCGACACGTGTTGCGGTTTTTGTAAAACCACTTATAGTGCTAATAACACAATAAACTGTATTAATTAGTTTTAATATGGATTTTCAGCAAGTATCGGGCAGTTTCGAGGGAGAGGACGATTATAGCGGTCATAAAATTTTTCGATACCATTTTTATGGCATAATTTGTCTTCAGCCTCAAAATAAGCCTAATTTTTTTGAAAATAATTCATATTTGATAGAAATATTTACATTGTATATTTTTGAAAGTTACAATTGATGTACTTTGCCCACGTACAAGTCTATACAGTGATTCTCAGGTTACGTTCATTTATATTGAGTTAATGATGGTCAGTTTATTATACTTTTAAGATTTCACAATCCACACCAGATTGGTATTTGATTAATTTATTTTTATATGTATATATGTATATATATTTTTGTATTCTCACACACGCATATTTCTTGCTGTAAACCCGTTTTTTAAAAGCAATAAAATTATTATTATTATCACTATACACTGCTTTTCTTTAATGCTCCCCACTCTTTTATTTTTTTGAAGGGGTCAACTGAAAAAATTGAAATTTGGGATAATGAAATTAATACATGAATACTTTACTTTGAAGTGAAATTGACAGATGAAAATTTCAAGATGGCGACTGAAGCTCTTGACAAATGCTTCACAACCCTAGAAAATAATGTCAATATCTCCATCTACTACAAAATGGCGGAACTTCTAATAATTGCCTAAATACATTGACATTCAACTACATAACATGAGGTAATAAGCTTGAGGTCGAAATGGTCGCCTTGAACTTCTTAACATACGAACAGCCTATCCGATATTTCACGCGAACATTTTCGAATACAGTAACGTCAATATCTCTTTCAAAAATTTATTATTCTCTGCCGTATATCCAATATTGAAGCAGGTTCAGTTACGTACACCTTTTGCTTCGAATACACCCATAAAAAAAATCCAAAGGTGTCAAATCTGGCGAGCGGGATGGTCATCCCCAACGACCGGGAAGTGTAGTATGCAAATAGTTTCTTACTGGTCTGGAGTAATGCAAATGCAGCAAATTTAAATACAGTTCCCCTGTTGAATTTTGATCGATAAATAGAGGGCCGACAATATGCTTTCCCAATATTCCTACCCACGACGACGCACGCGTTCGCGTTTGTTTCGACCGTTTTTCGTGCATTTTCGATAATTTTGCGTGCGTCTTGGATCATTTTTCGTGTGTCTGCGATCGTTTTTCGTGTGTTTTCGATCGTTTTGCGTGCGTCTTCGATCGTTTTCGACCGTTATACCTTGCTTCTGTTACTTGAATTTCCTGTGTCACAGAACCGGTGTTGTGCATCTACTGATACATTCTCAAGTTATCAGTAGATTATAGCATCGTAAGTTAATAAACGAGAAGAAGAATGAGGCTCCAGATGTGTCACTTGTGACACTCTTGAAGTTTAATGAATGTAATTCTGCATTATATAAGAGAAAACGTATCATTTTCGTGAAAGATTATGAAACGTGATATTCCAAAAACATACTCACCATCCACCTTGCCTTGTGAGAGTGAAACCAAACCTTGATTCCTTATCAACGGAGACTCTGATGCCAACAATTCCCAGTCCCTGCGGTGTTACCACTTGACCTCTCATAACTGCAACTCGGCTAATGAAAAAATGTACGATTAGAATTTTGAATTCGAAGCAAGAAACAATGCATCGATTATTTCTTGAAAGTTTCTGGATCTACTTGATTGAAAAAGGCAACAAGTGGATGCAATACTTGGTTCAATGGTTTTTGAATGCGTTTTCAAATGCTTCTGAAGAATTTGGAGTATTATTAAGTCCATTACTATTATTTGAAGGTAAATTCTAAAAATTATAATTATTGCAATCTAAACAATATTAAAAGAAAGGGTGCTCTGTTGCAAAGGTCCTTATGAAGTCAGACGCAATCTATTAAAGCTTATGAACAAAGATGGTACCTTTATATGAAATAATAAAGGAATATTTTCATAAGAGATACTTTTTTTAGAAAAAAGGGCTTTCCTTTCCTTATTTTTTTCAAAAGTGTAATAAATTCATGCAAAGTTCAAATTGGTATTCAATGAACTTTTCTGCCAACGACATTTTGATTTTCTACAGATATGCAGGAGAACTACAAAAAGTCAATCATTCTGAGGATAGGAAAAACTTCAAAACCAGAAGTAGGTTACTCCTTTCTATGAGGAAATTCAACAAAGATAATCCGTCAGTAGATCTCTGTTGAATACAATAGTTCATACTCGAATGAAAGTTAGCATCATCAGGATGATGAAGACTCCTGGCAAAAATTGCAAACTTTTCTTTTTGCTGGTTAGGAAGAGTTTTTGAAATGAAGTAGAAACGATTGTCTACCAAAAACGAAATAATTTCAATATGGATGAATACAGAAGCTAATAGTACCAGAGAAATGATCGGGAGAGAAAGAAAGCTGATATTAATAGAGGAAGGGTATAATGAGTACGGTGGAGAGTCATTCTTTCGAGCGACAGTTTTTATTGCTTTGATTGTAAAAAGCAAAAAATGATATTAGTTACAGAATCCTGATGCGGTGAAATATCCATTTTTGAATGTATGTATTGAATGAATATGTCATAGATTTGACTTTCACAATTGATTATGAAGAGCAATATCGAGTTAGTTCAATCATAATGAAATAATTATCCATAGTTTTAGTGACAAGAGAACCAATTTACCAGAAATGTTTTAATTGGTCGGATGGGGTGATATATCCATATATGGTAATATTGAAACTGGCATAAATCTTCATAATAATCTTATGAAATTGGAAACTGGTCTGATTTATTGGCACTGATTGAGTTTGGCAAAATGCAGTACATACGGGTATGATATGAACTTCAAATTTTCAAAAGTACGAAAATAGTTTTGGAAAAAGAAAAAAAAGGTTGTATCCACTTGCTTTTTCTAATCGATTCTTGATGGTAGTATACCAGGCAATCTAGGATGGAAAATCACATAACGAACTTCCAAAAAGAAGTAATTTCTATCGGGTATAATAATAGAAATACAGAACTCGTAATTGAATATTAATTGTCTATGGTTTTCTTTGCCAGGATAGCCCTGTATACAATATTTTCCGGAAGATCAGTCGTATTTACTGAATTGAAATGAAACGCTCGTTGGGATTTTTTCATTTTTCCATGAATGTACAAAAAACTGAATTTTTCAGAAACTATTCATATTGATTCAATCATCATTTCTCACAGTTCTCAAGCCTCGCATTGGAAAAAGAATATAAATTAGCATGTCTTAGAAAACTTAGTTTATAGTTATTATTCGGTAATGAAGATCCTCTATTATCAATAAGTTTTTCTTCAATGTCAGAAAACAAATTGAACTTTTTGATTTTGTCAAATTCTCGATATTTCTTGAAATAATTATAATCATTCAAAATGGGAATTGACGAAGGATTTGATCTACATATCCCGGCAAATATTTTTAGTCCAAATAATTGAAACATAATATATTTGAGAGCTGTAACTCCAACATTGATTTATATGTACGTTGAAAGATCTATTGAATTTGGTTTACGATTGTTTAGAATAAATATTCTGTTGATTATTCTAGTTGCAGCAATATGAGAAATATATTTATTTGGTGAACAATAATTTCAAATAAAAAAGAGTCTTAATGATATTTATGTCGACACTCCAGAAAATTTTCAAATTCAATTCAATTAATACTGGACAGATCTGTGTACTCATTTCATCACGAAATTCGATAATTCAAACAAATCCCGTTAATTTTGAAAGTGGATTGGAACATACAATGAAAATTTTGCATATATCAATAATTCCTCTGAATACGTTGGTCATGCATATAGTTTGGAAAGCTGGAAATATAAGCTCTATTTTGTTGTGAAAATAAACTGAAACCTCTCTGGCAATAACATAAGCATTGTTTTGAATGATGCGAATAATATCACTGAAGTCACATTTCAAACATGATTTCAATAAAATTCTGAATGAAGCGTTGTTCGATATATTTTCACAGCAAAATCACTGTGCAGGCAATTTGTTTTACCACTACTCAGTTCCAAATCATCAGTAATGATAGATCGAATAACATCCACCATCTATAATCTAATATATGTGAATTTAAAGTTTCTCCAGTGGAAACGATGGATTATTTCTATGGACTCTCTGTACTTACAGCTCCTCTTAGGCGATCAAAAAACACTTCAATTTTCAGAAAGTACTTACCAGAATTGAAGCAGTTGAACTCAAGATGCTGAAGATTCAACATGTAACATATGAAAATAAATATGGGACAAAATATAAAGTTTCTAAATGAATACTTAAGCCTTCCGGTTTCATCGAGACTTGATTGTAATAGGTTCACTTTCATCTATGTTAGTTATCAGGTGTAAAACATTTCACATATAGGTACGTAAAGAGTTTATCGCTCCACTGAATGAAAACTATTTCATTCAAAAGCAGTCATTTCCCAAATTTCAAATTTATATATGAAAGATTTGTCTTGAGAAGAATCACAAGGTATAATATAGAACTAACTTCCTGATCAGCAGATCCAAATTATCAAATTCTTTGAGTACCTTTTGACTTTTGGGCATTCAATTCAGCAATTATGGAAATGAATATGATTCAGCATACATGTAAATAAATTACAATATAAGAAAGATTAATATCCATAATATATCGATAACTTAAAAAAAAAACAAAAACAATCGATTGAACTTCCATTCTTCCTTATATCTATTACAACAACTGAGTTGTTAGATTTTTATATATCTTGGTAGGCCAAGTGCAGTACGTTATATTTTTATTTCTGCTACGTTAATAATTTGAAAATTACTAAAATTGTTATTGGCGAAATTCGTTTCCGTTCGTTAAAACGCTTCGTTAAAACGAAGCGCTCTATCAACAATCATTAACGAATAAAATATCCTCAGAATAGTTCAGAAAATAGTCCCTTACTCTTTGCTGTATGTTTAATGAACATCCTGTATATTTATTTTGAATATTTTTCGAAGGGAAGCTGTGGAAAATATTAATAGAAAAATAATCTGATGATGTAATGCAAAAATTTCGAAGCGAAGACCTGAAATTGTTACTTTCAAACAATAATTGCTGAATAATTGCCCTGAAAATATTGAATTTGTCTTTGTGAAAGTCAAAAGTTGTATTGAAAGATTTGTATTCTTAATTTGATATAAACCATACAGGAGTTTGGTAGAATGTCAAGGAAGAGGTACAATTTGAGAAACAGACGTATCTACTTTTTTAGTATGACAGTATATTTTCATTTCTGATTGGATATTTTTGAATTTTCGACCCAACAAACTAGTCGTGGAGACCTAGAATCACTCGAAATATGATTTGAAAAATATTGTCATTGGCAACACAGTACTGATGAAAACAAATGTGTTTATGGGTCACTTCGTTGACCTCAGTCATGAATAAAAGTACTCATAGAATGTATGTTTAAACTTCGATTTTGGAGGCAAACGCGTTAGAGTTTTACCCGCATCTCGTAGAGGTATAAAAGTCATATGCAAACACTATACAACACCCCCCCAACAAAATATAAAGTTGTATTTATACTTTTGTTCAAAAATCTAGTGACTATGGACAATTTTGCGTTTTTGGTTGCCACTGGAATTATTGTTACAAACGTGCTTTTTCTACAGTTCGGTGTCAAAATAATCCTAATCGGTGCGAAAAATGAAGAAGATTCAGAAACTGATTGGTATCACATGACATATATCTTGAACGAGACGTCAGATTTCGGTAATTCTAGAAATGGACTAATTTTGACTTCTCATCTGAAATATTCCTTGCGGGTAATAAGAAAATTATTTCACATCCTACCATTCAGTTGTTTGTGGAAACAGATGAAATTTGAATCGAAGATATACGTCGTTGAAGCCGATACTTTTGGTTATTGAACAATTGAAAATCACTTCCGATTTGACCAGAAATGGACCACAGAATTTGAAATGGAATCCTCTATCGATTATTATCAAACCATGAGTTAGAAAATGATTTTTTTTCCCAAAGTGATAACAGAAATGGATACGTTTTCTATTCAAAATGACAGCGTGGAAGACATTTTCTCTAACTCGATATGACCTCAACTATTGACATATTGTCAAATTACTTGATGTAGCGAGAACAAGAGACGAAATCTACTTAGATATAAAAAATATATTGGAGATTTTCTCGCCAATTCACGTACAACAAATGTTTTTTTAAACTTCATCTATTAGGTGGGTAGAAAAGTTCGTTGGCTAACACACAGATGGCTCTACTGGTATTGAATTCATATGATTTCTAGTCAACCCTAACCTTCAAAATACTCGTGTGAAAAATTCACAGCTGTTGGACTATTGGTTTATTGAATAGAATATTTTGAGGTCAGTTTGAAGAAAATGGATAGAGAAGAATTTCATGTGTTAATGAAACAAGTGGTTTGCTGAGTTAAAACGAAGTGAAAGTTGGTCGAGATAGCTGAGAACGTGTTGGACATATCGTGTATGAAAATTTGGGTATGTCAAAGCTCTGTTCCAAGTGGGTGCTGCGCGAGCTCACAATTGACCATAAACAACCACGAATTGATGATTCTGAGCAGTGTTTGGAGCTGTTCCATTATAGAAAACCCAAATTTATGCATCGATATGTGACAATGGATGAGAGATGGCTGCACCATTTCATACCAGAATCAGAATGATCGTCATCTGAGTGGACTGTACATGGTGAACCGACTCCAATGCGTGCAAAGACGCAACAATCGGCTGGCAAGTTTATGGTATCAGTATTTTGGAAAAAAACATTAACAGCAACTATTATAATGCACAGTGTGACAAATCAATGAAAACGATTGAAAAATTGCATGAATTGCTTCTGCATCCACTGTATTTTCCAGATCTGCTCCACAGTGACTTTTTTGTGCTCAGACCTTGAGATAATGTTCTTTGAAAAAAAAATTCAGCGCCGATAAAAAGGTATTATGAACTGGACTGGCCTATTTTAAGGCTAAAGACAAATCGTACTGTAAAAATGTTATCGAAAAATTGTATGACCACTATAACCCTTATATCGCCCTGATAGGCAACTATATTGAGTAATGAAATCTCGAAAATCTCAATAAATAGTGGTATTTATTTGAACTTTGAACATTGAAGTGTACTTTTCCTACTGAAAAATACTATATTGTTCAATTTTTAGTGCCAGTAAAGAAGTGAATGTTTTGAAGTTCTCTAGCTCATCATGAGTCGATAACTACTCACTCTCTTTTTCGCTGGCTCAGAAAAATGTAGCGCATAGTATCTCTGTCATTTTTTGTAGTGAAAGAAGTATATTTTGATGTTAAATTAGTAACACCGTCTCAAGATTTTCTACATATATGAAAAACTGCCATGTAGAAGAATAAAAAATAAGAGATCTCCCTTTCTTTCTCGCTAGAAGCTGTTTGACAATATTTCTATAGATGAAGTTATAGTGCCACCATATGGAATTTAGAGAAAGTGGTTCCTATGCTATCATTTTGAATGTAAACGTTCAACAGTGTTATATCATTGAAAAGATAATTTTATATTCTATCAATTGGTCTGAAAAATTAACAGAATCTACTATATAAAAATGGATGTTTGTTAGTTGGTTGGTAAGTGATAAACTTCCACATCGCTCAACCGATCGTGATGAAACTTGACATGTATAAGTGATTTTTCATAGAGAAGGTTTTCAAGCTATCAATTTTTCTGTAACTCGCCACTAGATGGTGCTGTAGAACAATTTTTTGAAAGCACTGTTCTATAACGCTGCGCATGCCTAAGTTCATTAATTGTGATTCTGTCAAAATATTGGAACAGAAGCGATACAGCAACATAGTACTAGTTTTATTTAAAATTTTTGACATTGGTCCAATTTTTTTCAAACTGGTGAAAATTTTCAAGTGATTTATCCTTTGAAATCCAGTGAAGTATACTTCTTTTTTAATTTCAAATGTATTATCAAATAAACAACTGAATGACACCGTGTACAATGGTTTCAATAACACCCAGTATGCCATGTAATACTGAAGTTTCTGAAAGCCAAATCTTTTCCACCATCTTCATCAACCCCACAATCAGTGATTCAGTTATTTGTGAAAGTTGCTTTATATTGTCAAAGATACCATTACAAAAACACTTTTGAAACCAATGAAAACGGTGAATCAATAATAATTTCACATCTCTATTCTATTGGAAAAATAACGAATGATCTGATGTTCAAGAACAAAACAGCATTAAAAAAAACAAGACTAACAAGGCCACTAAAATGGCAAAATATATTTTCTGACGTGATAGAAATTGTTCAAAATACAATTTTTCATCTATTTTCTGAGCGATATTAGAAACCGCTATCATATAAAAGTTGAGAAATGAGTCTTTTTTGAGTCATTAGTGGTCATAAGATAAACCCTTTTTCATCCAAACAGAAAATGATGCTCTCAAACGTCCAATAAACTTTTCAATTCAATTGAGCAAATCTCTTCAATCTCAAAAAACAAAAAACAACGATAAACTCTTCCCGTGTTCGCTTTCCCATAAAAATAATTCACCGTTCCACTTGAGCGTAAATCTGAGATTGTGTATAGTGAATCGGTCAAAATGCAGTAATGCAAAAAGGTCAGTAGAAAGGTGAAAGGGACGGAGGTTATACAAAGGTGAAAATGATGGGTGACTGAATGACACGAAGACAGAGGAGGGATTTTTCGGCCGAGCCGTCATATTCAGACAAATATTTGTAGCGCAGTGTTTTCATGTGGTCGAGTTGGATATCATACACATTTTTGGTTACATCAAGCAAATATTATGGAGTTGTCGATTCTCCTGCCATTACTATCAGCGTAGGTACAATTCCAGTCTTATCGGATAATATATGTTCCACCCAATTGAAATTATTAACGATAATTTTCATTCTTGCTCATCATCAGTTCGTGAGAGCTTGAGAATTCAATAAATAAATAACTTCCTAACAAGAAATTATATATAGGAATGAGATACTTTGTCTAATTTCCACTTACTTAATGTATTGATAATAATACGACCAAGGTTTCGATTTTTACACCATTCTCAAGTGTTCTAGCACTACTGACCTAAATAGAAATATCGGAGAATATATATCCGAGAGTAGGTAATGAGATATATACCTACATTCATTAATACCAACTACATAAACTTCAAACTGTGATTAATTGCGTTGTCATCTTTATACATTCAAAAGTGGAGACCTACACAAATCTGTTTGTTCGTTAAGGGTTTTATATTTTGAGTTTTTAATTGATCTATTGATTTCCATGGCTTCCAACAAATTAATTTTCCTTCCTTTACTACATGTATGTAAGATTTTGAGGTTTTCCTCACTTATTTTGTGTCTTGTTTCTTGTAGATGTTCGTACATAGAAGATTTTTTGTCTACACCGATATGTTCACGGAGTCTTACTTCGAAATTTCTGCCGGTCTGTCCTATATTTACTGTAGAGCATTCACTACATTGAATATGATTTTGCCTAAATTATTATTACTTATGCAAGATGTTATTATGTTAAATTTGGAGAAGTAATTTTGTATATTTACTGAAAGTTTACCTGAGTGATTAATGCTGCTATATCTGTATGTATTCTGTTCTCCCATAATAAGTGTATGGGTTTTACCTGAAATAATCTAACAAGCAGCAAACCTCAATATTTATAAACCAACATCTTTCAATAACTATTATTGCCGAGGTTTGCACTATTCGTGAAAGAATTTAGATACATCAAAATTACTATCAAAATATCAGCCTTAGAAACTTACAATTGTTTGCGGTTACCTCAATTTCAGGTTGTATATTTTCAATGAGGAATACAGAAAGAAGGCTTCTGTGTTGTATAAATTTGATGATCATGTATAACTGACGAAGGTATAGGACATGATACGCAGAATCCACCGAGAATCCAGATTTAAATTCGGTGTTTGATTTGAAGTAAGTAACCCGTTATAGCGAGAAGTGTCATAATCTTCAATCATATTCATTAGCCTTGAAGAATATGATTTTCTGCGGTTTTCTCAATTGTTGGTTCTATATTCTCTAATCATGCCTCAGCCACCGTATTCACCAGATTTGATCCCCTACGATTTTTTGCCAATTCCAATGTTGAAGCAACCTATGAAAGGATGGCATTTTGCGACGATTGAGGAGATAAAAATCGAACCGCTGAAAGAGCTCAAAGACATACTAAAACGTACAAATCAGAACTACTACGAGGATTGGAAAAAAAACGTTGGCATACGTGGGAAACTACTTCATCAAGAATTATATCATACTTCGTAATGGGCTCACAATAAATTGGTCGAATTGAAATTTACAAATTATCAAACATTACAGAAGAAGGTTAAACTTAGCATAGGTTGCCATAGTTTTTGGATCAGGTTGATTTGCTTACTGCAATGAAAAATCACTTTGAAAAGCTACGAGATGATTCAAATTCTTTTGCTGAAGACATCGAGCAAGTGCTTACTGAAATTTGTGAACAAACAATACCCAGCAGATTGAACCAACCAGTTAGAGAAATATTTTTGGATATTTCATGAAACTGAGCGATATTCTCAGATGTCTCCAAGGTTTTCGAGTTTGGCACGATGGACTACTAGCCAAAATGAACAATTTTGGCTAATCGAAACAAATCTGTTTTTCTGTTTAAAATGTGAAACAAATAGTAAGACAAATCGGATATTTTCTAGCAGACCGACGATGCCGCTGCAGAGTAGGACAAGAACTCTGCACCATGCGACTTCTGGAAACAGGGGTTCCACAAGGTGCAGTACTTACCCCACATCTCTTCTTGGTATATACAGTAGATGTGCCCAAGCGACAGAACAGCTCTACTGGCGGGATCAAGTAGCCACGCGCAAGTTACTAGATACTTGCAACACCAAACAGACGGATTAGAGGAATGGGCCAACCTTTGGAAAATCAGTATAAACCCTGGCAAGAGTCAGGTGATATTGCTCACCCGGGGTACACCGGGAAGGAGACGTCATCTTCAACGGATGATAGATTCCGTGGACCAACGAAGCGAAATACCTGGGAGTCACCCTTGACAGGAGACTAACCTTCAGGTTCCACATACGACAGAGACTAGGGCTGGCGAGAGCCGCTCGACAAAACCTATACCCCATCATAGGTCGCAGAAGTAAAGTGGGAATCCATGTAAAGCTGCTGCTTATCAAGACCGTTCTAGTTCCAATCATTCTGTACGCCTGCACTGCCTGGGGCCAGTGCGCAGCGACATACAGACGCAATATCCAGACGTTTATGAACGCTGGCGTGCGAGCTCCCGTAAACGCTTCAAGATACATGCCCAACAGGTTCATCTACCAGGACGAGGACCTCAACATCCACTACGTAGATNACGCTGAGAACATATGAAGCCCACGAAGCAGAACCAACGACTACCTCCTAGAGTCGCTGTCAGGCAACTCCGGTAAGTATAAAAACTTATAAAAAGATTACTAACACACACTTTCTCACAGATACAGAAGGTTAAGGCTACATAAGGTAAAGGGGACCTCCATGCAAACATCACCCAGTAAAGTCACGACGAATCAAATCAACATATTACGAGAGTGAAAGCACCTAAAGGCTCACTTTCCACCGCAGGAGGTCAGATGTCAATCTTGTTGAAGTGTCCATCAGCAGGTGGAGGTCCACTCAAGGATGAGTAGGGTAGAAAATACTGGATGTGACGAAAAGAAAAGCCACTTCTCTAAAATATGTTACCAACATCGTTTCTTACAGATTTTGGGATGCTTCGTTATGGAAAATGGAGGATACTTGTCATTGATTGCAAAAAAATTACTCAAGAGAAGAATGTCACTGGTAATTTGCTATGCATATCGAGTTGTATTTGTTGGAGAGTTCTTTCCATTGAATTTCTGATTCAAGAAAGTCTGAAGGAGTGGATGAGGGATAGAAAAAACAGAGGTTGAGGAAAACTTGATGAAAAAATTGCAAACTGGATTGGATATTGGAAAATTTAGCCAAAGACGGATATCGAAAAGTAGATTTGGAGGCCAAGGAAAGGAGTAGAATTTGTTACCCAAGCAATGGAGGTTCAAGAGAGGAGGAAGAGGTTGAACCGGGGTTCTTGAGACGAAAACCCAACATCATTGAATAGTCTAATATAGAGTTTTTCTCCCTCAGAAGAAAATCAAGTTCCTGAAGTAACTAAATGAAATAATTGATCATTTGGAGACTGTGTTTCCACAATGGCAGTCACCTGTTACAGGTTACTGCCATTGTAGTTTCCTCATGTACCAGTTCCCACAGTTGAAACAGCCCATCATCCCTTTTCCATCACCCTAAAGTTTTCCATCGTTGCGAAACCAGATCTCCGCAAATTAAAGAAGGATAGTACGTGGAAATTCCCTTCTCGGAGAAAATCAGCTCAGACATTAAAGCGCTGAGTTGTCGACAAAAACCCGCGTCGAGTGCATCGCAATCCATCTTTGAGAGAGAAAAGCCGGAGTATGTTATTTTTGAGTCGACCTACTTTTGGATCCCAGCAGAGGAAAGCACTTTTTCCATTCAATCTCATCACGCGAGAAAAAACTATCCCATTCTTGGTTGCAACGAAAACAACACGGGTCTGTAATAAATGACGTCTGTTTCTTGGATGCATCTCCTTCATTTTATTTTGTCGATGTAATGATGCAGAAATTTTCACTGCAATTTATAACCTGCGTCAGCGGGAGTGGATGACAATGAAATACGATTTCATCGCATGACGGTGAAATCAAACAAGGTCACATTTAAACCAGCGAGTATAGGAAAGGACCAAGAGTTGCTGTCACTGTAGATGTGGAGATGTTTTCCTCATTTTTGCGAACATATTGAGGATTATTCAGCAATATAGATCTCACCGGTTCTCCAATAAATAAATGTCCTGATACTTTTTCATTTTCCGTCACAATAAATTATCATTTTCATATTGCTGAGTTGCAGACTACTACTGTTATGATTCTACTTTGTTCATCAGGAGTTGGAACCATGCTAATCTTTGAAAGACATATACACTGTACTGGGTTTTCAATCCTTCGCAATCTTAAAATAAGCAAAGTGAATGAATAGAGAATCTTGTAAATTGAAATGAAGAAGAAATTGAGAAATTCCGCTGAAAAGTTACTGCATAATATAAACCACTGAAAAGTAAAATCAGTCAGTAACTTGACATATTCGTATTCCAATTGGTTGGTCTTGGTTTTTGAGGATGAAAAAGGATTATTTTGCAACACGTTACCAATTGCAAGGAAACTAAGCATGAAAACGTTTTTTTCTCTCATTTATTATTCAATTTGTAAGCCTTATTCGTATTCCAATTGGTTGACGCGATGTTGGTTTTTGAGGATGAAAAAGTATTATTCTGCAACACGTTATCAATTCCAAGGAAACTGAGCATGAAAAAGTTTTATTCTCTTATTTATTATTTAATTTGTAAGCCAACATTATGAATACGACAAGTTTATGTTATGCAGTTATTTTTCAGGGTGAAATTTACAGTTGGTCCTCAATTTCATTTCAGTAGTTCGTCTATTGATTTAGCTTTGTTAGTTTTTCAGATTATGGAAGGCTGTAAACTCCCAAAAGCAGTAAAGGAAGTGACTATGGTAATGCAAATATGAATTCAACAACATAAGTGGGGAATAATCAAAAAAATTTCATTATTCATTTTTGTTCTAGATATACTTTGACCTATCACACATATCGTTTCCTTTTGTGTCAAGTCATTTCTGTTCTTCACGAGCCAAGATACCATATTTCAATTTTTCACAATCCTTTGAGTAACACTGAAACTTTCAGCATACCTGCCGGATTATATTCTTGCAAAGTGAAATGAGTCCCACTGTACAGTATGGGACCTGGGATTGCTTACTTTCAGGCTACTCGTCAACCGAGTTCAAAATTGATGCGATATACAATCTATATATCAACATAAAGTATGTTGACCATAACAATTTTCGGCTCATTAATTGGCTCATAATTATTTATCCATCTGTGAAAAGGATATCGATAATAAAACTGTATTATGAAACGATAGGAGCACTAGTATTACTGCACAGTTTTCTGATGGCCATTATTCAGATGAGTATATCAACCAGAAAAACTATTATAGGCGCCAAATTTGGATGAGTTTTGATTCGCCATAGAATTGGTGACAAATGATGAAAATAACTCTCACATGAAATAGCAGTTTTGTTCTGGACCCTGTCGAAATGAATTTTGAGTTAGCCAGCATGAAAAGAGTTGAAAAATCATATGAATTCAGGAAAGTCATATCAGGACACCTTTTTGATGTCAGCGGGCTGATTCCCCTTCTCCATTAAAATTTGACAATCACTTGATTATCTCTAAAAGATGAAAACAATCGTTCTTTGAGCCTAGCTTTATTTTGTCTGGTAGGCTGGAAACATCTTATTTAAAATATATCAAACTACTGAGTTTCTTGGTGATGTGAACTCAATTCTGTCAAAAGTTTTTTGATTTTCTAAGGATACTCAAAGTCAGATATATTCATGACTCTTTCTAATCAGAGTTTGAAATGGATATCGTTGGACTATTATTTGTGCTGCTTTTTGTTTTCATGTTTCAAATTTCACCTTGATGAAAATAATTTATAATTTCTAACATCCTGAAAATTTCAAACCAATAACGTCTCCTTGTTGCTGGAAAATTAAATAACTACTTCAGAAATAATGTTCACTAAAGATGAGGTCTTTCGTGGAGATTTCAAACATTATTATCATCATATTATAACCTAACTTCTTTGTTGACTTGGAAGTTTTGGATCTACGTCTTCATCACTCATTTTGTCAGTACATCTATAAAAAGAGAACATAGCTTGTTCTTCCATTCGTATTGCTGAACAAGTCAGATCCACTTATCTTTTTGAATTGAACGGTTACTCAAAATGAATGTAAAAATCTGGCCCCAACCCTTTCTTCTACCAACCCCAAACTGAACCCTGTGCGATGAAAACTGTGAATGATAGAATCTTATAAATAATTTGAAATGTGTTTTTGGATTCCCGACTAGCTAGAGGAATACCTACACTGTTTCATGGTATTTGAATCAACTTGGTATCTAAAAAAAATTGGACGTGTATATTTGCTTGATGCAATTAGTTTCCGAACGAGTTCACTTACATGTGGGAGTATGAAATACAAAAATTATGAGTGTACATATGGGAGAGAGCGATAGTAGAAAGAGCACGAATACATTCATTGCGAACAAAAAGAAGGGATATCTCTCACAAGGTATTTTTGACTTCGGCCAGCATTTCATTAGGAACATGAATAAATAACGTCTTTTCTCACTTCTCAGTGTTCTAATAACAGTTACTAATTACATTAAACAAAAAATATAATTAATTTTTGCAATATTCTTTTTCCGACACTTGAAAGCGAAAAATTGCGAATCAATGAAGTGCGGAACTTCACGACCAATCTCTGTAAACTGTAATCAATCAATAACGAAATTAGCTTGACAATTGTTATAAGATATGCTTTCTGAACCAGGTCAATATTGGTAGAGTCATCGGTCCATATTCCTTTGAGAATGATGTGTACCAGGACATCACTGTCAACGGCGAGCAAAATAGGTCGATGATTACCAATTTCTTTTGGACGGAATTAGATGATACGGACACCAACGACATGTGGTTTCAATAGAATGGCGCTACGTGTCACAGAGCTCTTGCGACACTGGATATTCTGCAGGAGCGATTAAGGGCATGACGTGCCTAAGTGTCGTGGGAGCAACTGCAGCACTTGAGGTCCTACTCGGACTTCCACCATTGCACTTCTATATACAAAGAGAAGCTCGATTGGTGAGACAGGCTAATGCAGAGGCAAACTCCAATCAGCCAGTCACAACGTGCAGAATACTTGACACTGCACAATGAACTGAAGGCATTTGTTTGTAGGTGGTTGACAATGTTTCGTGGTGTATTTCATCAGTTCGGACTATAATATAAATTGATTTGAAATTCCTGAAAGGATCTGTGAAAAAATAAAAAAGATTAACCGAAAAATAACAATTTTATTGAACAAAAAACTGGAATTACAAAAAAATAATATGTTAGAAACAACAAATAATAAAATATAAATACAAGCTGAAAATGAGGACTGGCAAAACGGCCCAACGGTAAAAGCGAAAGAAACTTGCTATACAGATGGGTGAAAGATCCAAAAAGAAGCGGGAGCCGGGATTTACGTAGGCAGAGTAACTGTGTTCCAGGCAGATGGTCACAAATGAAACCATTGCAATTTTCTCCGACAGTCAGGCGGCAATCGAGGCGCTCAGCTCATTTCGAATTTTCTTGAGACTAGTGGGAAGTTTTTTGAATGCACTCAAGAAGATTAGTACCCAAAATAGGGTCACTCTAGCTTGGGTATCCGGACATGAGGGTCACAAGAGCAATGAGGAGGCCGATGTTCTAGCCCGTGAAAGCGCATCCAAGGCTATAACCTGTCCAGAACCCTTCCGCGGAGTAGCGAAAGCATGTATACAGACATCCATAAATTCAATGATGCAAGCCAAATCGAAAGATTGGTGGAATGAGCTACCAGGAATGAGGCAGGCGAAAAAGTTAATGAAGAAATAATCGCCCAGATTCACGAAAGACCTGCTAAACCACAACCGTAAGTTTGTAAGGGTGGTGGTGTTTCTCCTAACGGGGCATATCATACTCAGGAAACATATGAGCAACATAGGTCTGACAGAAGAACTCAATACAGGTTCTGTCAAGAAGAGGAAAAAACCGTACTGCATGTGCTCTGTGAATGCGGAGTGATAGCTAGGCTGAGACACACAAGATGCAGGAAAGAGAAACCAGAGGCTGGCAGCTATATGGTGGGGCCAATGTCAACCAAAGAGCATTACAATATATCTGAAAAAGGTCGCAGTGAATCAGGCCATGGGCTAGCTCCTCAACAATCTAATCTAATCTAAGGGCATGGTCATCTAACATGGAGGTGATGTGAACTAGCCACCGAGATCATGCGATTTGACCTTGTTAGACTTTTGCTTGTGTGGTTTTTTAGTCGCAGGTGTAAGCGAATGAGCCGCAGCCACAGCCTGATTTATGTGCCAGAGCCATGAAAATGTGGATATTTCAAATGCGCTCCACCTAGAGAAGCCGTTAGCGGTCATTGGTACAATGTTATATTCCACACATTGTGTCATCAGTAGGATTTTCAAACGATTGAAAAATTTCGACACTTTTTTTCATCCAAAGGAATGAACTTTAATCGTTCAAGCCAGTCTCGGATATACCTACACAGTAGGTTGAATGGACTGATGCCTATCAGAAAACAACTACTCAACTGGCTAATACCACGGAGGGCGTTGGATTATATCCGACAGGCGTCAGTGCAGGAATCTTCACAAAAAATTTCCTGCATATCTGTTTTGTTTTAAAAAAATCTGTTTTTCGTTAATGAGCTGCCGTTCCCATACGAACGACAAGTTGAGAAACTTGTGCGAGCTGAGGACTAACGAGGTCTTACCTTTTAACGTGTGGTTCCCAACACGGTTGCAGAATCATGCCAGCTTCAACCAGATCAATTCTGGGAGAAAAATATCTGGTCGAGGCAGGAATCGAACCCACTATCTTCCGATCGTGAGTCGGGCGCACTACCACCGCGGCCAATTCCACAACTATGCAATTGGCAATACAACTGAAAGAGTCGACCTTCAATTTTAGAACGGGCAACTTGCAGACCGGTTTCGGGCTCATTGGCCACTCGTCGGTGCAAGATAGTGGCCATCATCGACCTAAAGTCAATGATATTCCATAATTGAAAATCGAATATATGCAAGAAATTTTCTGTGAAAATTCCTGCACTGACACCTGTCGGATTTAATTCAACGCCCTTCGCGGTAGTAGCCAGGGGAGTAGTTGTTTTTTGATAGTCGTCAGTCCATTTAACCTACTGTGTAGGTATATCCGAGACTGGCTTGAACGTTTAAAGTTCATTTCTTCAGATTTGTTTACTGCCAGTCTTGAAGCATAGCCCACTGACTAATAAAAATTATAAATAGGAAGCGCCTAATGAAAGATCCCAACAAACATAGACTCTCTGAATCTCTTGAAACTATTTGAGCTTCAATTTCCCAATGGAAATATCTATGAATGGAATAATAGTCATATTACTGACAAAATATAATAACAATTTTCATATTTGTTATCAAGGAAATTTTTCTGATGTATATGCGAAAGAATAACTTTTGAATTGTTAACTTCTTCAATAATTTTGGCCAAAATTTCAATTTTCAGAAACTAGGTTGTAGCTCTTGATTTTTTTATCAAAATAGTCGATACAAAAGTTATATTCACATGTGTGGAGAAAAAGGAAAACGATAAATTATTTTTTGAATTTAGAAAGAACATTTTCCTACTCAGTTATCAGTCATGTTATTTTAACTGACTTCCGCAAATACCTTGTGAGATACCACCTGGGAAAAGAAAAGCATGAACAGGAAGTAACAAACATTTATTATAAAATAGTTGATGAATTGTTTGGACAACCAAACTGGGGTCGATGCTCATCCGTTCAAGTGCCAAAAATTCAGAATACTCAAGAGGGGAACATTTCCATATGCGAAAATTAAAACGTTACTCTAATAACCCCATGGGGCCTATTTCAAACGCCCCCGCCAGATCTTCGAAGTGGGTCGATTTGAATGTGGAGTTTATGCAAAACAGGGTGATATTCTCTCGAGGATTCAATGTAATTATCATTGATTTGTGCTCAATAAGACATAAAGAACTGATTGGATAGGACAAACAATAGGGAGTGATACAAATCGAATTGCTTTGTTATTGACTGGAATGAAAATTAAGTCATTTTTATGTATTACTACGGAATTTAAATTATGTTTCAGTAAACAACGAAGGAGGCAGATACAAATTCCTGGATATTCTGAAATGTTTTTTCTGATTTTGAACACATTACTGTTCCATGCCGTGACTAGAAGTACGTAGTGGAGACTTAGATCATGTGATGTCGATAGATATACCTGATCTGTTCAAAAAATCAGGTGAATGTTCAAATTTCTCAAGTAACATACATTCGATTAGTGATTTCTATGTTGATACACTGGTTTTGAATATATGAATCATAGAATTTGCATCAGATTTTGTGTGAAAAAATTGAATTGAGTGCCCAAAAACACATGAGATGTTGACAGTGGCATACGATAATTGTACTCTTCTACTCTACTCATCAATAACTGACGAAAATGTTGGGAAAGTGGAGAAAATTGTTATGGATAATCGTTGAATCATATTAGAAAAGTTGCTGACGATGTTGGCATATTGGTTGGCTTATGCCATGCAAGGTTTTTTGTAAATTTTGGGCATGAAGCGTTCCAAAAGTGCCGTATTTGAAGAAAAAACGTTGCATGAGCATCGCTCAGGAATTGTCAATGATATCAACGGTGACCCAGATTTGCTTTTAAGGGTCATAATTGGTGCAGTAATTGACGAAGACTAGATAAGATGGACCATATCGGGATTTTCCGTCAAGTCACCAAGACCTGACGGTATAGGACCAGCCCTGCTTCGATGGGGACTAGATATTCTTATGCCGCACCTGGTTGGAATATTCAGAGCCCCTCTAGCTCTGAGGTATATTCCCAGTGAGTGGAGAGAAGTACGAGTAGTATTTATACCCAAACCAGGTAGGATGGACTACACCTTACCAAAAGCATCCCGACCAATTGGTCTCACATCGTTCTTTTTGAAAACTGTGGAGAGGCTGTGTGTGCGGTACATAATAGATGAAGTACTAGTTCACAACTCATTTCATCCAAATCAGTATGCATATACTCCGGGAAGGTCTACTGATTCGGCCCTTCACCACGTGGTTGGAAGAATCGAGAGATCATTGGAGAACAAATAATCCACCCTGGGTATATTCATAGATATCTAGGGAGCGTTTGATAAAACAACCTTTCCAACAATTACCCAGCAACTACACTCCAGGAATGTACCCCTGGTAGTAGGAGAATGGATACTCAATATGCTCTCTAGTAAAGCAATGAGTATTAATATAGAAGACATCACAGTGAAAGGACTGGTCATGAGGGGATGTCCACAGGGAGGGGTCTTATCACCCTTTCTCTGGAACATAGTTACGGATACCCTGATTGATCACCTCAACATAATGAATTCTACACAATTGCATATGCAGATGTCATAGTTATCTTGCAGACCGGTAAATTTGTGAACACAATGTGCGATAGAGCGCAGGATGGCCTCAAATTGATAGAAACATGGTGTAAGAAACACTCACTGTCGATCAAACCCGAGAAGACTGAGATGGTCCTTTTCACCAGGAAAATAAGTTTATTGGGCTTGAAACCTCCCGAAATTCTCAAAAGCAAACTAAACTTATCTGAAGGGGTGAAATACCTTGGTACTATCCTCGATAGAAAGCTAACATGGAACTCTCACCTGCAGAGTAGAGCATAAAGAGCATATGTGGCTCATGAGCAATGTCGGAGGACAGTGGGACGCGCATGGGGTCTTTCACCCCGTGTGGTTACCTGGATCTACACTGCAATAATAAGACCTATGTTAATGTACGGAGCCATTGCATGAGGACCGGAAGTTCTACAAGCAACGGCAATCAAAAAATTATATCAAATACAGCGACTGGCTTATTTTAACATCACAGGAGCCATGAGAACAACATCAACTGCGGCAATGGAATTATTTACTGGTCTGACCCCTCAGGACCTGTACGTTAAGGAGGTTGCGTTAATGGCCATGTTACGATTGCGCATGGCTGGTGTAAACCTCGAATCAGGAATGGGTCGATTGAGGCTACGACGAGAAGCGCTTACTGCCCTACCTCTGCTGCAGACAACCAGTGATGCAATTGAACCGAGGTTTGTGTTTAATAAACCCCATAAAATACAAATGGTACAGAACACAGAGTCAGATGCTACAAATGCCATACGCATGTGTACAGATGGCTCAAAAACCAATAGAAGCTCAGGATGTCAAGTGTACTCCAGATCACTAAGCCTAAGGATTGGGAAATGGGAAAAAATACCAGCGTGGTCCAAACAGAACTGGCTGGTATCTCAATCGCCACAAAATAAGTAACCAGGAAAGGAATTTCTGGC
This sequence comes from Leptinotarsa decemlineata, assembly GCF_000500325.1. NCBI lineage: Eukaryota > Metazoa > Arthropoda > Insecta > Coleoptera > Chrysomelidae > Leptinotarsa > Leptinotarsa decemlineata. Next base: position 25,776 of record NW_019291810.1, on the reverse strand, counting down.
AAAAACATAATAACCTTCATTGATAGCAGACAAGCTCTATTAGCCAGACAGACAACGTGTTACCTCAGGGATAGTACTAGAGTTCCACCAAGATTCAACTGAAGCCTCTAGATGATAACATTATCCTGGGGTGGTTTAAAGGGCACGACAAGAGTAAAGGTAATCGCATTGCCGACTCTTCAGCCAAGGAAGCGGCTGGACTAAGAATTTCAGTGGCACCTACGGCCTGATGACTTCGACAGTTGCGGAACTAGCCTAATGTCACACCCATGCTCAATCCCTAAAGAGATGGGATACATGTAGCCTAAGTGCTGTGGGTCTATACTCCCCCTTCCTACTTTACAGATACAGACCCATGAAAAAAAGGCGGTTTATTTTGCATCACGATAATGCACCTACTTGTCGTTCTGCGAAGATTGAAGAGATAAAAATCGAATCGCTGAAAGAACTTCAAGACATACCAAAAAAAAGCATTTCAGAACTGCTTCAATAATTGAAAAAAACACTGTCAAAAGTGTATTATATCTGAAGGTGACTACTGTGAAGCGGACAAAATAGAAATTGATGAATGAATGAATATTTTTGGAAAAAAATGAAAACTCACCCTATTTTTTGAACACAGTAGTATTTGTGAATATGAATAACGTGAATATGAAGTGAATTGAAAAATCATGAAATATATCGACCGAATCTAAAAGATTCATTTCACTTTTAGGATGTATACAATCGTTAACCTCTTCAATTCCGTCATTACAGTTGATGAAAAATAAAATATTCAGGTTCTCTTTCCACTTTCTCTAGTGGCGCAACTTTTTTTCTACAAGAAGCAAATACTCTCAATGAATAGTAACCCTGAATATTTCGACGTATGAATCAGCTGTTCTTAACCTTCCCATACGTAATTTCGTATTGGAAATAATTTCTGAGGCCTTTTCTATCAGTACTTTTTGATATTGGTAGTATTTTGTATGATCAGTATTTCTTTTTGAAAAAAATGTATCAAAATTTGTAAACTTCCTGGAAGCTTCTTGATATGTTTTCTCGTCTAAAAAATGTAGTGATCATACTTCAACATTCTTCGACTACCCCTCATTTCCGCTGGATCGACATGAAGCACGACTGTTCTGTACTTTTTCTGTAGATTATGTCCTGAATAATAGTTTACTGGTCTTGTAAATCAGAATATCGAAGAGAAAATAATATCTATAACATTCCTACTGGAAGACAACTCAGGCATCTGTACAAAAATCATTTTTCGAAAGCTATAACTGAAATAATTCATTAATTCTGACGATTTCAACAATTGTTGAACATATCCGATGAGTTTTCGACAATTTCCGAAACATCTTCCAGTAAAACCGCAGAGAAATGAAGTCAATAATTAATTCGATTGGTGAAAACTGCTCAAGTCGGACTGAAACATTTCAAACTGTTTCTGAAGCTGGCTTGACAGATACCGGCAACTTGAACGGTTGAGCTGGTTGAAAAGAAAGAAGGAAAATTTCGTTGGAAAAGAGCTTCAGGCTATACATATTAATGTTTCTGTAACAGGCAGCACACGGACTGACAAACATACAGACAGAACGAACATGGGGAGATGCTGCCACTTACCGCGGTGTAAAGGAGTTCCAGAACTCGCTACATTGGGGGTTGCAGCAGCAGCAGCGACACAGGGAACACAGAAGACAGGACAATTAACTAATCACACTGTAATACGATGCGCAGACAGCAAATCGCGAAAGATTGAGAACGAAGAGACAAAAAACGTAGCGGTTCTGCGCATGTACCACAAAGCACTTGATACCCAACAGTAGCAATGATAAAATGAATTGAATGAGAAATGTTCACCTTGGCAAACATTTGGTGATTCACTTGAAATTTGGTGATCCACTCAAAATTTGGCGATTCACTTAAACTTTGATTATTCACTTGAAGTTTGATGATTACTTTGAAATTCGTCGATTCACTCACAATTTGGTGATTCATTCAAAATTTGGTGATTCAATTGAAACTTGTCGATTAATTAAAACTTTGGCGATTCACTTGAGACTTGGTGATTCGCTTGGTATTTGATGATTATCCTGATATTTGATGGTTTACTTGAAATTTGATGAATAAAAAAAATTGGTAATTCACTTACGAGCTGGTGATTCATTTGAAATTTGGTGATTCACTTGAAATTTGTCGAACAACTGAAATTTAGCGTTTCATTCAAAATTTGGTGATTCAGTTGAAATTTGGTGATTCACCTGAAAATTGATGATTAACTCAAAATTTGTGATTCAAAGTTTGACGATTCACTTGAAATTTGCTGATTCAGCTGAAGTTTGGTGATGATCTGAAAATTTTATGATCGACTGAAAAATTTGGTAATGTACTGAATTTGGTGATTCACTTGAAGTTTGGTGATCAATAAAAAATTCGGCGATTCACCTGAAATTTGATGATTCACTTGAAATTTGGTGATAAACTGAAATTCAGTGATTCACCTAAGATTTGGCGATTCACTTAAACTTCGATTTTATTCACTCACAATTTGGTGATTCATTCGAAATTTGGTGATTCACTTGAAACTTGTCAATCAACTGAAAATTTGGCGTTTCACTTAAAATTTGGTGATTCGCTTGAAATTTGGTGATTCGCCTGAAATTTGATGATTCACTTGAAATTTGGCGATTCTATTGAAAGTTTGTGATTCACTTGAAATTTGGTGATTCATCTGAATTTTGGTGATCAACTATAAATTTGTTGATCAACTGACAATATGGCGATTAACTGGAAATTTGTTGATTCTCTCAAAATTTTTGTGATTCACCTAAAATTTGCTGATTCACCAAAACTTGGTGATTTGGTGATTATACCGAAGAAAACCTTGTTTATGTACTTCAGAATGAATAATCATGTCATACAATTGAAGCAAAATCTTTGAATAGTCTCGCAACACAAATTGCAAAAAATTCAATGGCAATATAAATAATTTTAAACGTCGCCTCGCCTTTCATCTGGCTTTCCAAAGGATGGAGAGAATATATTTTGAAAATTTTGTATAATCTACCGTGGAGTATCAATTGAAATTTGGACGGACAATTTGCTAAAACTCATTCATTCAGCTTCTCTCTCAGTCTGTGACAAGACAATATGACGAATACACAGAAAATAAAATAACTGACAAAAATAAAATTTATACTACTTTACCCATCATACTACTGGTATTCAAAGAAATAAATGAAAGGAATACTCTTTTGAACACTTCAGTTTTTGGGGACGTAACCTGAAGACGTAAGTCTTCATAATTCCATCTGAGATGATGAAAAAACGTCTTTCTTCAGAAAATACGCTACGGATGAACATCCGAAAAAGCAATTTCACATATTCCTTCATCCGTGAAAATCTACACTGTATGTGTGTGACCCATTTTTAATGGAAACACCCCCCTAAAATTTGAAGTTGTGAACTGATTTCAATAATTTTCTTTTTGAAATGTCAAGTACTGAAAGGTCTACCTTGGGACAGAATTTGAAATATTTATTAAAGTTTCAGGGCATACTACGATATTTTTTCTTAGTCGAAAATCGGGATTTTTTATTAGCGATTTTTTATTGAAAAAATCATTACGGAAGTCTTTGGTNTCCCGATTTTCGACTAAGAAAAAATATCGTAGTATGCCTTGAAACTTTAATAAACATTTCAAATTTTGTTTTACAACTTCAAATTTTAGGGGGGTGTTTCCATTAAAAATGGGTCACACTGTATGTAACGTAAGTACGTGGAAATATTCAAGCGACGTATTCCAAAGAAAATTTTGAAAAACGTCTATATAAACTTGTGTCCGGGATTATTTTGAAGTGTGATATCATAATTTTCTATTGCTTTCTATGTAACATCTAGAGGGCCATGCGTACTCCGTCATTATTTATTTCAAATTGCCCTAACTTTTTTGACAGGAAATTTTTGATAAATTTCATGAATAAACCTATTTTCCACTTCTTTTCCAAGTTAAAAAAGGTAAACTTTCTCAATAACGCTGAAGGTGATCGTTTTTGAAATATTTACACTTTTCTATATCGATGCATATTACTTAGCTCCTAGGGCGTGAAATTGCTGAGAACATTAGAAAAGCTAAGTATGTGGTGTATCTCATCAGAATGAACAACTTCTTTCTTCAAAATATTCATTCGTTTTCGAGATACAAATCACTGAAATTGCAAAAAACTTATGGCAAAAACCAACCATGTTTTGAAAAATTCCAACAATTTGAATCTCGAAGACGAATGAATTTTCGATAAATATTTTAAAAGAAGTCAAAAAGTTGTTCATTTCGACGAGATCCACCACATACTTAGTTTTGTAATGTTCTCAGCAACTTCAGTTATCGCCCTAGAAGCTGAGTGATATGCATCGATATGGAAAATTGTGAATATCTCGATAACGATTACCTCCAGCGTTGTTGAAGGGATGGAAAAGGTGTGTGAATTAGGTTACCTTTATCAAAAGTACCAAAAGTTTTCTGTTTGAAATAAATAATGATAGCTTATGCAGTGCCCTCTAGATGTTATATAAAAATCAAAACAAAATTATGATTTTCCATGTCAAAAAAAACCCATGTACCAAATTTCGTGCAATTAATTTTTTGCGGAATACCCTGTATGTCCGAAATGAAGCATTTCCTAACACAAGTTTATATACATATTTTCAAAATTAAAAACCGTGGTTTTTCAAAACCCTATATAGTGAAAATCATACAATGAACCATATTAATGAGTTTTAATATGGATTTTCATCAAGTATCAGCCAGTTGTGTTGAATTGTTTTCAAAATGTTACTCCATGAAGTTCCATTGTGTACCTAAGTATGACTGTCACGTATTTTCTATGTTGAAGCTATTTTCTGGCTTTGTTGACCGTCATCTGCAGATTTGTATGGTTGACGTTTTGTCTATCACGGCGGTGAACATTATCAGAGGCAATGACGCAACAGTCGAAATGATCTAGTTGTCTTCACAGCTACATTGTTTGGTGTGTGGTTTCGTTTCTATCGGTTGAATTCGTGTATTGATGAGTGCTGGTGCCATATTTCGTTTCTGTTGATTCCCTACATTCTCAGTTGTGATTTATTGTGTGTTTTTGAATTTCCATTGACTCCCCAATATTATTGTCTCCCTAATACAGAGACAATTTCATTCAGAAGAAATATGGAATTAACATAGAAGGAGTTTGGCTACCTGCACTTCATTACCACAAATCAGGTCATTCATTCGATCAATAAAAACGAAACCGCCCCCAAAGCTGATGCAATTGAACCGAAGACCCAAACCAAAGCACTAGTATCGGCTATGAGTGATGAATTTGCTGGGATAACGTTCAACGCTGTTGTAGGCGAAACTTTAGGAATGAACGCCTGTAGATCACAGCTTACAAATCCAAAAAATAGCTTCGATACATCAATTTCCCGCCATGGAAGCTAGCTTTTCCGAGTAATAGTTGTCATCATGAATGCTGCACAAGATTTTTTTAAAGTTTATAGTTAACATTCCGATGACTATGCCAGTTGAAACAATGTATAGTATTCGGGTAGAGGTGGGAAAACATTAAATTGAAACTGAACTCAACTTGTGCTAGCCATGTCCTCTCAATACATACCTAGAACTAGTGATTACAAATTGATCGTTAATTTTTTTTTTCAAATTATAGGTCTGACTAGGCCTATCCTAGGACTTTCCGCAATGTGAGCGACAGCTCGGGCTAGGACCGGATTTAGACGTACACAAGGATGTTTAGACAAGACACAATGATGTCCCGGAACCCCGGAAAAATTCGGCTCGGAGCTCCGGGGGGAAGGTATTAGGTTAAACGGGGTGGGAAAAAGAGCTCCGCTAGGGGGTGCGATGCCCGGGCAAAGAATCAGAGAGAGCCGATCTCTGCTCTTTCGTGCAGAGCTGGAGACCTGTGAACGCCATAGAGGGTCGCGTGGAGCTTTCTCTATGGTACCTCCATCTGAGAAAGCGGATCAAGCTATGTTGGAATTATGGAAAAAGTTTTTCATCAAGCGATAGGTAGTTCCTGAACAAGGTGAACTGAATCACTGTTAATGGTTCCATTCAATTGTTAGTATTGTTTTGTTTTGAATTTCTTTTCGCATATTCACAAATTATCAAAGCGATTATCAAAGCGATTATCCAAGTGTATATACATGATAAGGCAACTTAGCAACATAATAACAACGGATTGTTCAAGAGTAGCTTATTTCGCCATTTTTCACAGCATAATGACATATGGACTAATAGTTTGGGTTTCACCATGTCATCTGGATATCATATTTAAACTATATTTCAAAGCATATTTCAACACAAAAAAATGGTTGAATATCGTACTCACATATACTTTACATATAAATAACTACGCAAATAACGTGTCGAAAGTTAACACCATGTTTCACTGGTGATAAAATCTAGCTCTTAGTTTCTGACATAACCTCAAATAGACCTGTTGTAACTAATATATCGAATCCATAAATATTAACCGCTGATCCATTAACCTCTCAACTTCCAATTGACGAAGTTTGAATTGTTTCATGTTCAGCTCTGAAGAGGGATTTTTGAAGGTTAACTTACGAATGAATAACAAATAATGAACTATGCATGAAGTAGATTTGGGCTTTTATAGCTACCAATTTTTTACTCATTTACTGGTCACCTTGTATTGGGGATTATGAAAGCAATCTCAAGTAAGAGTTCTGTTCAAAATACGATGAATTTTCGTTTTCCAAAAAATATTTATTTATTCATCGATTTCTATTATTTTCCCTTCAGAGTATCCCCCTCAGCAGCGGTTTATTCAACCGATGAAGTGGAATGGATTCTAGTTTCAGTCACTTCAAAATCATGGACCAACCCCCAAGAAAGATTTTTTTTGTGATTTTTGTAATTCAAATATAATTTTCTGAATTTATTTTCTGCGTTCAAAGTATTTATCATCAGATTTCGTGGTGTATTTTTATAAATAAGAACGTTTCAATTCATTTCTATCAGTAGGAATCCCTCATCTACCTAACCCAAGTTTTTTAATTCTATGAACTTTATAGTTATACTTCTTTTGGAAATAGAAGGAAAAAGTAACTAGTTCTGAGAATGTGAGATTGATATGATATGTAAATGAACGAATTGTTCAAGAAGTTGAATTGAAAATGAAGAACTGATACTGTTGTACTCATGCTCATGTACACAAGAGGTTTATTCTCTGAAACGTACGTATGTTTTTGAGATTTTTTGATATCCAATATAATAAACTGGATGCAAACTCAACAAATATCAGGAAATACCTCCTGAGCTGACTTTATGCTGGATTTAACAAAAATTGGTGTTTTGGCAGGGGTTCAGAAGTTTTGGCAAACGTTTCAGTCATATCCTAATGAGAAAATATTCTGAATGACTGGAACGAACACTATTTGGCATCATGGACCGCTGAAAATTGCCCAAAATAAATGAGATTTTTGTTACCAACTATTACGTGATCCACTTTAATGAACAATTCATACTTATACAGTGCCAACTCTATAACCATTCACTTGAATTTCTCTCAAAAATGGCTCATAACAGTCAGTTTGAATATCCATCCAGATTCAAGAGAAGGACAAAGACAACCCAATGAAAATTGTTAGAAAAAAGTTAACTGCCAAAACAAAATTTTATCGACCTCTACGATTAGCTTTCCATCGTTAGTTTTTCTATAATAATTCCACAGACTGGAAAATATAAGTTGCAGAATGGTATTTTGCAAACGTCGAGGCTGAACCTGAATGAGATAAATTCTGACAGAAATGATTGATGGTCAATTTAATCAAAGGGCATGAGATAACTATTATAAACTCCTTACTTTTTGAACTTGTTGCATAAATAACTATTCTCTGAAATATTACAAACTGAAGGTTTTCCTATGAGTGACCTTGCAAAAGCAAATACTTCAGTCTGCAAATACTTCAGCATACGCCAACATTTTTGAATATAATAACATGCGGTATTATTGGGTGTGCTTCAACTTTACTTCTTCATATACAGTGTGGTACCTT
>NW_019291809.1:47258-73073 GCF_000500325.1 Leptinotarsa decemlineata | reverse complement strand
TTAGTTTGAGAATGTCCATATAGGACGAAACTGCAGTAACGTTAGTTACAAATAAAAGTGGTAAAAAACATAAAAATTTTCATTTCTCTTTTCATTACGACAGTATTTTTAATAACTATGTTGTTGAACAATACAAAAAACGAGGTTATAATTTCACTTTACTTCCTTTTGACACTAGCTTTTTTGCTATAATATGCAATGTTGCCAAAATGTTAATCCGGATTACCTAAACCATCCGCGGTGCATTAGTATTTAATCTAAAAGACGTAATTTAGATTAACTAATCGCGATTAAATTTAAATACGGTGCATACGAGCATAAGCGTGTTAGTGAACGGTGCATATAGGCGCATTTAACTAAGTAATGTGGCTCTCAAGCACCGAAAAAACAACAGAAGAAGAAATAAAATGTAATTTTGTAAGGTTATGTTATGTTATTTTCTTAATAACATATTAAAGTTATAAGTGTGTATTGCAATTATCAAACTCTGCAATTATCAAAATCAAAAGTCCCAAACAAAATGTCGTTCAAAGGAGCAGAATGGGACTCCGACGCATTAGGAAATGTATGCAATGAATTATTTGAAAAAAAGGTAAATACAAGTTTTTTAATTCACCGTTGAGCCAACCGATTATTCCGATGGATTCATCTGTTGGTCCAATCGAAAGGTTAGCGCGTTTGTACAGCTTGAAGCATTTCATTGTACATTTTCTGTAAATTTAACTCTAACTCTCCTCAGTTTTCTATGAATATAGTAGTTTTTAAGAAGTGATTCAAATACTTTTAATTTTTATGGAACAAAAGACAGTGTAGACATATAACTGACAAGCAGAATTGAATAACTACAATATCAGTCAATTGAAAAGTCACTGATCATATCATCCATTTGATATTTTTCAGTATTTTCCCATAAATTCATGTTAAATATTTTTATCCTATATGTAGATCGACATGTTGACGACACGGATTTTAATTAATAGAAATTTGAAGAGATCATTCTTTGAAAGTGGAATAATTCGTTTTACCCCAGTTACAAATGTTTTCGTTCCCAGATTGTTTTCGAATTCTGTGAAAAAAAACCAAAGTATTGATGATGTGGAGAAGAATTTTTTCTCCAAATACTTGATTATAGAAAATGAAACTATCTTTTCAAGAAAATCTTCAAAAGTTGTAAAGTACTCATTCACATTCCTGGGATTTTCGTTAATTTTACTGGGGACTTATGTGATATTTGAAGTATGCAAACCTGAAGTAATTGAATCAGAAATTCCATTATGGCAACAATATTTACTGGGAGTTTGGAAACAGGTGCAAAGCTTCACACTCTTTATTCAGGAACCATCTAGAGAAAAGCTGTTACCAGATCCTGTTCCCTATCCTTACTATCAACCACCTTATACATTGGTTTTGGAGTTCACTGATGTTTTAGCACACCCAGATTGGACTTACAGTACAGGGTGGAGATTTCAAAAGCGCCCAGGATTAGATTATATGCTGGAAAACCTTGTTGGACTATACGAAATTGTCGTATTCACTGCTGAACCTGGCATTACCATTTTTCCTGTCATTGAAGCCATAGATCCTAAAAATTTAATTTCTTACAAACTGGTTAGAGATTCAACTCATTTTGTAGATGGTCATCACGTAAAAAATCTGGACAAGCTTAACAGGGACTTGAAAAAAGTCATTGTAGTTGATTGGAATTCTCAATCTTTGAAGTTTCACCCTGATAATCATTTGAATATACCAAGGTGGAAGGGAGAAAATGAAGATTTAGCTTTATTAGATCTTACTGCTTTTCTGAAAACAATAGCGACTACAGAAATAGAAGATGTTCGAGATGTTTTGAAATATTATAAAAATTTTGAGAATCCTCTTAGAGAATTCAGGAATAAACAGAAGGAGTATTTAGAGCAGAAAAATAAATTGGATCAAGTGCCCTCAGAAGGACCATCGATCAAAAGAGTTTTTAGTTATATAATGTAGGTGAAATTATATAGTCATGCAATATATGTATCATTACAATAAAAAAACTTCATATTTCAAGAAATATTACTGGGATTTGAATTACAAAAGTTTACTCTATCAGTACACAATAAACGTTTTAATGAATATTTCTTGTTTGGGGTCACTTCTATGTCCAATAAAATTCTAGTTTGTTTCATTTAAAAATTTGTATTTTAAAATATCTTGGATATACTTTATGTCGAAATTCAACGTCATATTTACTCATTGTTTTTGTCTCTTATAGTAAATTTAAACTTTTTGTATAAGGAATAAGATAAGTTCTTAGACTTTAGGTTGAGTTCTTAGACTTTATATATATTCAACCTAGAAAAAGTAAGCATGAGCAGTATTTACCAAGAGGATGATCAAGTTAATTCAGTGAAATAATATTTCTATATGCTATTTGGATTAATTTGAACCATTTCTTTGCTAAATGAGTACTGAAAACTTAATTATTGGAAATATTAACACAATGACAAGAAGAAAAATGAGTTGTGAGAAATGAAACTATATGTTTGTTTTTACCACTTTTATTTGTAACTAATGTTACGGCAGTTTCGTCCTATAAGGATATTTTCAAACAATTACAGTAAACCATTGTAATTGGACGAAACTATATTAACAAATAAAAGTGGTAAAAAACAGAAAGTTTTATTTCTCATTTTGTGTGTAGAAATGATTGATTCATTGATTTGACAATTTTTTCTCAGAAAACCTACGATTTTCTTCAACAATTTGTTGTCAATATTGGTTGTTGAAATGTTTTGTTTCAAGAAAAACAAGAAATATTGCAAGAAAATTGTGGAATATGAATGAAAAAAGTATGTATGGAAGTCGTGTGTAGAGGAAGATAAAATGTACAATCCTCATCTCTGGTATCTTTCTCATAGAAAATCCCAACAAGCTGAATACAATTAGGCTGGTCTTTGATGCTGCAGGAAAATCAAGAAGTATGAGCTTGAATAATGCTCTACTGTCTGGTTCAGATTTGTTGCAGTCATTGGTTGCAATTTTATGGGAATTTTTACAAAGGCGATTCGGTTTCTGTAGAAATTTACGAGAGATGTTCCATTGAGAAGGAATACAAGAGTGAGGTAGATATACTCAACTTTTTATTTGGCGAAATTTGAAAAGTGACACACCTCCTAATATTTATCCTAATATACAGGTAAAATCTGTATATACCGAATAGGTTTCATAGTGTTTTTTTAGTTACTCACGAATAACTCTACTCTGATGCATATATATTAAACTTTTAACAACGAATTGTCATCAAAAGTAACCAAATACCTTAGCATAAGGCTGGTTTCAAATTTTAGATTGCTCGTGTTAGAAATTGAGTAAGCTATATTTTGTAATCACCTTGACACATAATTGCCATAGAAGCTATCTGATCAACATCTATTATACTCTAATACACAGTAGGATCAGTTGTATCATTTTTGGAAGAGCCACCGAATCACAACATGTTTTCATTATGCAAAAAAGATTATGCTGTTGAAATACTTTTAAAGAAAATGAAATCATGACTTGTGTAGCCATACCTATACTTCCATTTTAATGAACACAATCATAATACTAGAAAAAAGAACATTATTTAAAATTATATGACTAAAGCCCATCACAATAAATTACCATTTAATTCTGGAAACTACCTCTATATTATGCTACCAGAGCAACTGAAAAAAAATGCACTGTCCAGATATTCAAATATTCATTAAAATTATACTTAACTTTACGGCAGGCGTGGTCATAAACTCAACAAAACCGGGTGCGTTGTATCAAAATGATCACGCGCTTGTTGGACTTTTAATACTTTCTAAATAACTATAATACATTTTAATTTTAGGTATATTATTTACGTATATATATATTTCGTAAGTGCATTCTACCTTCACAAAATATTTAAAACAACATTTTTCTAACTTGAAACAAAATTAAAATATTTTAAATAAACCAACTATATATAACACTTTACTGTAATATAAAAAATAAAAAACTTCTAAATCATTACACCATCTTCTTATCTATGATATCTTGTGGTATTTCTGTCAATGTTCGACTGCAAACATTGCAAACGCTTTCTATGTGCATGAGATAAATGGGGTTTTTGCATTTATATTTTTTTAATCGCCTTCGTCCTATGCAAATATGACATCTTTTGCGTTTTCCTACATTTTCATTTTCTTTTTCTTGTTGTTCCTGCTCTACTGGCGTAATACTTTTCAGGCGTTGTTGCAGGCTGGTATGAATCCCTGATGTCTGTAAACTTCGTTGAGCCATATGAGGTGAATCTAATGCGTGTGATAAAGCTTTCAAAAATTTTCTTCTTCGGATAAATTCTTGACCATACATCTTGTAAGTGAGAAATATAATACGTGAATGATGAAATGTAAACAATAGTAGTTTAAATCGATAACACTTACCAAAATATTTCTTATTAGTCAATGGGCTATGCTTGAAGACTGGCAGTAAACAAATCTAAAGCAATTGGAACTTCCGATTTTCAATTGTGGAATATCATTGACTTTAGGTCGATGATGGTCACTATCTTGCACTGATGAGTGGCTAATAAGCCCGAAACCGGTCTGCAAGTTTGCCCGTTCCATAATTGAAGGTCGACTCTTTCAGTTGTATTGCCAATTGCATATGCAGGACATTTTCTGTGAAGATTCCTGCACTGACGCCTGTCTGATATAATCCAACGCCCTTCGTGGTATTAGCCAGGGGAGTAGTTGTTTTCTGATAGGCGTCAGTCCATTAAACCTACTGTGTAGGTATATAGAGACTGGCTTGAACGTTTGAAATTCCAATTGCTTTAGATTTGTTTACTGCCAGTCTTCAAGCATAGCCCATTGACTAATAAGAAAGTTTTTATTCCTTATTTAGAGGAATCGGGCAAATTACGGATGTGCAGTTGGTTAGTACCTCGTCCACTAGATGGAGTGACATTTTTGATGTTCGCTCCAACTTCGGAAGAGGAATGAAATACTATGAAAGAATTCCGATTTTCAATTGTGGAATATCATTGACTTTAGGTCGATGATGGTCACTATCTTGCACTGATGAGTGGCTAATAAGCCCGAAACCGGTCTGCAAGTTTGCCCGTTCCATAATTGAAGGTCGACTCTTTCAGTTGTATTGCCAATTGCATATGCAGGACATTTTCTGTGAAGATTCCTGCACTGACGCCTGTCTGATATAATCCAACGCCCTTCGTGGTATTAGCCAGGGGAGTAGTTGTTTTCTGATAGGCGTCAGTCCATTAAACTTACTGTGTAGGTATATAGAGACTGGCTTGAACGTTTGAAATTCCAATTGCTTTAGATTTACTTACCAAAATAATTGACAAAGTAACAAATTTGCAAAATTTATTTTGTAACGGGTATAGGCGTGGTGTATCAATCTGAATAATATTCATATATTTTCCTCGTACCAAAGATTATTTAGAACTAACTGGTCTCATTGCGTAGTTGGGTGGGAGGTAGGAAGCTACAAGTGACGGTAACTGCCGACTGTTTACGAGTCGAAAGTACCAGCACAAAACATTGGCGTTGTATCAATCTGATTGGCCGGCCCGACGGAAGGTTAACTGAAAGTTGCTTTTGTTCACTGAGCAAATATTTAAACTTGAATACTGGTTCTTCATTAAAATTTTGGTTGTTTTTTTCAATAGTTCATAAATTATGACTACAAAAAAGATTGATCAAATTATATTTATATGTGCAATACACAGAAAAATATCCATTTCATCAGATAATACTTTTGTGGCTTGGGTGTAATGATATTCTAGATTATCCAGAAAAAAAAATTATTGTCTTATTCCAATAACACTTTTAATGTATGTATTACATTTTACAGATTATTACATTGCATAATTTCAACTCAAAGCTTTGTTTGTCTTCAGCAGCAAAAATAATCAACAGTTGTTTTCAACATGTTTGTGGAGAGTGAAACCTGTACGATGAGTTTTTTTTATTTCTGGAGTATGGAAAAAAAATTCTGATTACAGTTGACTTGCGATAGTCCGACACTACGGGACCGCAGGGGTGTCAGATTACCAAACATTGGCTCTATTTGAATATTACTGGAGTTTTTTCCTAACATCAAACCGTTATTTTCAACTCCTCGACACGTGTTTCAATCACCAAGTGATCATCTTCGTAAGATCAAACTAATCATACTTACAAAGCTATCCTTATTTATACCATAGATACCTGTTCTAGGTACCTGCCTCTTAAATTAATTTCACAATATTGCCTTATCTACTAGTCTTCAATTAATTTTACAATGTGTTCTTATGTAATAGTTAGGTGAATGTAATAATTAAAATATTAAAGGATATATAAAATTAATTTCACTATTTCATAAGGACACATTGTAAAATTAATTTAAGACTAGTAGATACGGCAATATTGTGAAATTAATTTTATATAGCTTATAATATTTCAATTATTAGATTTACCTGACTATTACATAAGGACACATTGTAAAATTAATTCAAGACTAGATACGGCAATATTGTGAAATTAATTTTGTTAATTTTTATATAAATTTATGGAATTAATTTTTATATAGCTTATAATATTTTGATTATTAGATTTACCTGACTATTACATATGGACACATTGTTAAATTAATTTAAGACAGTGAAGAGACAGGTACCTAGAACAGGTATCTACGGTATAAATAAGGATAGCTTTGTAAGTATGATTAGTTTGATCTTTCTCTTGAAGATGATCACTTGGTGATCGAAACACATATCTAGGTGTTAAAAATAACGGTTGGGTGTAGGAAAAAAACTCCAATAATATTCATTACTACACCAAAGGTTTCAAACAGTGCATCACAAGTACATTGGCTCTATTTAATTGAATTTACAGTGTAGTTAACGATGAATTTTTATGTAATATTTGACTAGAAAAGATTCAAAATATGTAATGAAGTCAGGCTTTAATTTTTACAAAAGAAGAGAAATTTATTTAATATTAAAATCACAACACAACATGAATCGGTTTTACAGGTTAAGGTAAGACAAACTAGACTAGACCGATGACCCATTCGGCGCAGCGTCGGACTACAGAGCGTGTCGGACTGTTAAAATGTCGGACTATCGCGAGTCAACTGTACTATTACTGATAATGTTAATAAATGCTATCAGTGAATATGTTCAACATGTTATCCTCTGATTTTTATATATAAAGAAAAATATCATAGTTTATTGATTCATTCACAATCGTTGAGGGTTGGTTTTTTGTTTTTTAAGGATCTAATCAAGAATCTTAAAAGCAGCATAAAGGAGCAAAACGAACTCAAAAGATCCATTTCACGATTGAGTAAAAAACATAGAAATTCTTTGGAAAAAAACTCAAAATCAAATAATACTAAACCAAATGAAAAATCAAAAATGTTGGAAATCACCAAAAGTAAGAAGAAACGTTTAAAGATAATAAGAAAGAAACAAGAGCGCCAAAGTATAAATATAGTTAAAACTAAAGATTGTGAAGGTGAAAAAAATAATAGGAATGAAGTTCAAGTGGAAATATCAGGCGATAAAGGAGAAAAGAAGAAACATAATAATAAAACAATCTTGAATTCCGGACCTATGAAAAATGAACATTCAAAGGCAAAGAAAAAATATAGGAATTTGAAAAAAAGGTTAGAAACTACAATGCAACATGGAACTTTTATAAATCAAGTAAACATAACTGATGAAGAAGTATTGATAAAAAATGATAGTAACAAAAAACCAATAGTGGCACTCAGCAAATCTTCAAAAAAAATTTTGAATTTTGATCATCAAACCAAGGCAGTAAATAAAAAAAAAAAGTTTTTTGAAAAACTCAAACAGACACTCGCAAAACCAATGGACAAAAAACCTCAGCTCACATTGAGGCAGAAGATGTTAGATAAATTGAAAGCTGCAAGGTTTCGTTTTCTTAATGAACAAATATATACTACGAATAGCAAAGAAGCTCAAAAGATATTTCAAAGTGATCCAGATGCTTTCCAGGCTTATCATGAGGGGTATAGAAAACAGGTTAAAAGGTGGCCCATGAATCCACTTGATGTAATCATCAAAAGTATTAAAACAATGTAAGTACGTATTAGAGAAAAAATGTAAGATATAGATAGATAGATATATTTCCAGTATATAAAACCATCTTTATGAAACTTATCGGACTACTCGACATATGAATGAAAAATATAAACAACATAAAAATAAAAGCATATCATCAATATTCAGGTACTACTCAATTTATAAAAAGGAACTATACACAATTTTAGAAAACAATATTATGAAAAATCTCAAAATCTCATTCATCTATTGAATGAAATGAATTTTTAAATAAAAAATCAAACAATATTGATTTGAATAATTTCAACGTCTCAATTCCACCTATTAACGAACTGTGTGATTATATCATATTATATCTTGATACATATATAAATTCTGTTAAGTCCTAAATAAAAAAATGGCATCGGATACTATTAGCATTGCGTGTGCATTAATCGTGTATCATAAAACCTCTCTCTCAAGAGTTATCAAATATATATTCAAACATGATAGAGTTAGAATTCCTAACCAAACAAATATTTTTCTACATTTCTCCCTCTCTTACGAGGTTTGGCATACATCTCAAAATTGTTTTCTGTAACAAGAATACTTTTTGTGTGAGCAGAATTACCCCAAAAAATGAGACCAAAGCTCAGTGTTGAATAAACAAGACCATAATAAGCCAGCTTAAAAAATTGTAGCGACACTTTACTTGTAATTGTCTCTTGACAAAGTAAACACTGCTCAGTTTGGATACAATATGATCTGTATAACATTCCATGTCAACTTCTGATCAATATATATTTCAAGAAATTTGATTCACTTTGTTGATTGAGTGTGACTATTCTGGTTATTTCTTTCGGTCTTGACAAGTTCTTCATAGTTTAACTTAATACGAGGAGGAATTGGCGATGACACCAAGCCACCATCTATGAGATAGACAGATGTCCAACAATGCATTTGTGATTCAACCTGGACCACTGATGGGTCGAAATAGCGCTGTCAGGTGTTGGATCACGAATGCCTTGTTTTTGGGCTCTGGTTTCAACTAGTTGCCTTACAGTGAAAGACAGAGGAGGAATATTGTTTAGCGGTCGATGTGGAAACTTGACTGCTACGTACCACTTTAGGGAACCTTGTTTATCTTTGATATTTGTGGATTTAGCCTTGTCAAGCTTATCCTTTAAGGACAGTCGAGTCTAACAATGCATTCGAAGTTGAGATCTATGGTGGGTTGAAATAGCGCTGCCGGGTATTGGATCACGAATGATTCATTTTTTGGTTTCGTGTTTGGTATTCACCTTTGTGTATATGTGGGACCAGATAATGCTATTATCTTTACTACTACTATTATTATCATTATCATCACTGGTGACACCTTCCTTATATGCAGGCGCGGTGTAGACACTAAAAAATTTACATTTTCTTCTAATGAAATAATTTTTTTGAGTATAAGGGAATGCACTTAAAAGTACAAAATTATTGTAAGATATATAAATAACAAAAAGGGTTATTTTTCAAATGAAAATAAATTAATTATAAATTTCCTATGTTTTACAGGTGTACACTTTTTTATTATTATCCTAGTTGTGGAGAAAATTATAGATAATTTACACTGATAAATTGTTTTTTCATGTGTGGTCATTGATAAAATATGTTGTATATGTTCTACGTATATAGTCAATTTGAATCAATTACAGTTTCCCCGATGGAATAATACTCATCGTTTATAATTTATCTAAGGCTTGACGCAGAAATGAATGTCTGATCTGCTTCTTATTGCTTTGATATACTTCATTGTGTTTGTCAGTGTTTATTTTCAATTGTATATTTTTACAATTTCCAAGCATTTCAGACAATTATCTAAGATTTCCCTTCACTTAAGAAAATTAGATACAAGTTTTTATCTAACCATGTGAAATTTTCATAGCTTTCAATATTCATAAACCATAAATAATCTCAATATACAAAAGTTGAGATATGATTATTCAAGGCTATTCAAATTCAAGATTTTGCAAGGGGAATCTCTTTAAAAGAGAAAGTCAGTTGAATGGTGGCAAAGTTGCCTATTTTTGTGTACTCTTGAATGATAGCCCTTCTGGTTTCCGACGTATATGAAAAAAAAAAAAAAGAAAATTTTATTTAGTTGTTTAGGTATCTACAAATAACATACACGGCTGTTTTTTGTAGCAAATTGATATTCATTACCATTTTACTATTAATACAAATGGTCTTATGAAAAATATCTATAACTATTCATTATAACATTATCATACAGACACTGCTACACTTTTTTCCTCTCAGAGGAATTGAGTATCTTCAGAAGTATATATTTTATCTTATATTTTTTTTCAATTTGCAGGCCAAAATCTTATGTCATAGCCGATTTTGGTTGTGGAGATGCAAAATTGTCCAAGACAGTAAAGCAAAAAGTATTCTCCTTTGATCTGGTGGCAACAGACGAAACTGTAGTTGCTTGTGATATCTCCAGAGTTCCATTAGAAAACAGTTCTGTAGATATAGTTGTGTTCTGTTTGTCACTCATGGGAACAAATCTGAATGAATATATATTAGAAGCCAACAGGGTCTTGAAAACTGGGTGAGTGGTAAACTATACTGTAGTTCATGTTACCAAGATGATTTTTGCATCAGGTATTTTTAATTGGTGATTGACTTAAAACTAACAGACATTTGTAAAGTGGCTTTGTTTCTAAGTACAATGATAATTATTAAGAGAAACGTATAGTTAGGCATCACGAGTTGTACCAGAAACATACCCACTTTAAAAATTGTTGTCAGCTTTACATCAACCGCTGATGATACCAAATGTCAATCCATTAACGTCTATTATCTATGTATTTTGAAAAAAATTACTCTTTTTCAGAGGAACGTTGAAAATAGCTGAAGTTGAGAGCAGATTTGAGAACATTGAAGAGTTCATCAAGTGGGTACAACACTATGGTTTCAAAAATACTTGGAAGGATTTATCACATGATTTGTTTTATTTTATGGATTTTAGAAAGGATAACAATGTAAAGAATAGAAAGAAGTTACCTACTTTAAGTTTACTTCCTTGTTTATACAAAAAACGGTAATTAAACATTTTTACAAAGTAAATTTCACTTGATTACATACTAATTATCTCATGACTGTTTGATTGAAAAATTGGTTAGGGTTTTCAACTCCATCTAAAACGTCTTCAGCTTCTTCTCGCAAGTTCTCCACTCTTTCAAGCAACAGCATCTGAAATAAAGTGTTTCTTTAGTGACCACCTCAGCTAATATAATTCTTCATTAATTTTGTATTTCAAAGGGACCACTACAACAAGATGGTCGAGCCAAACTCAAGGAAAACAAAAAAAAAGTAAAAATTACAATTTGAATTGAAATTTCTCCGAAATATTGTTTGCCATTTTAACAGAAATTCCCTCGAAATGTCTCAATGTTGGTTTATGTCAAACCGGTAAACATTGTATTTGCAAACTTTCGATCATATGTTGATTTTCGTAAGACGTCTGCAGATTGACCCAAAAAGTTCCAAACAATCATGTTCGTACTGAAATGATCATAGTGATAATCTGAATTTTTAATACATTGGGTGTTATCCCTATTGAAAATTGGGATGGCTTGGGCTGATGAAAATGCATATCTTTTTAATCAATTAATTGTTACAAACAGGAAAAGATTTGAAGATAAAAGTCCATTCATCCAAAATGATGCTATTTTGAGGCCACATTATACAAATAAAAACAATTATTTTGATTAATTATAAAAAAGCTTATATATTATGTGCTTACGACTGTCATACAAAAGCCGTTCGTTTTGAGATGTTATATATACGTCAATTTTCATGTGTCAAATATTAAATTATACCTATTGCATCCAAACAAGTCTTATATGAGACCATCTCTTGTGAACTGATAAAAATAAGTATTTTTTCAATTTACAAATTTTGTTTCTATAGAAATTATGAAAACTGTACATTTATTAGAATATCAAAGTTTATGTTTTAAATATTACTATCAATAAAATCCCCTTTGAAAACTTGTTTTGACATGTTTAAAAAAATTATCAATAGTAACAACGTCATATATCCCTTGGAGAGGTAAAAAAATATGGAATCGAATAACTTATTCATATACTGGGTGTTCTATTTAAAAAAATATAACTTTGGTAGGCCAAGCTCAGCTGAATAACCCAGTGAGCGAGAAAATAATTTTAAAAGATAGTATTTATCGATATGACTGTCAAAAAAAATGGGCAGTTCGAAAAATTGTTTCCTCTGACAGCAATGGACCGAGGGAATCTTGTTGACTCACCCTGTATATTTCCAGTATGATTATGTCACTAAGACCTGTTTAAAATATTTTTTCTGTTAACCAGCTTGTTTATGGTAATTACATCTGTTCTGTTCTGTTTTTCCGTTAATCAGCTGTCGCCCCCATACGAACGACAACTCTCAGAAGTTGAGAAACTTGTGCGAGCTAAGGACTAACGAGGTCTTACCTTTTAACGTGTGATTCCTAACACGGTTGCAGAATCATTCCAGCTTCAACCAGATAAATTCTCTCGGGAAAATTATCTGGTCGAGGCGGGATCGAACCCACGGCCTTCCGATCGTGAGTCGGGCGCACTACCACCGCGGCCAATTCCATAACTATTTGTTATGATTAGATTGCCTGACGGGTTATTATTTACCATAGCTATTACCAGCAGAAATGATATGTGAACATGTCTCTTACCTTTGAAGCAGCAACTATTTGATTAGCAGTTCGTCTTGACATAAACTCAATACTCTCCATCAGTTCGTTTGAAATAGCTTGATACATAAGCATAATTAAAAAACAATATCAATGAAAAGTCAATAATTTATTCATTACTGCACTTTTCAAACAGTGAAACTTTGATTTACTAATTACGAAAAATTATTTTGCCCCCTAATATGTTTTACTGTAAAAATGGGGTGTTCCATCGCGAGTGGCGGACAGTGTATATCACTTTGGCAAACCCCATTCAGGTGGTAGGTGCATTTTGAGCATTTCCATCAGTCCTGAGAGTTTCATCGTTCTACCTCGAATATTACGGAAGATACGGGGTTCAAGTGACTTTCACTTAGAAACCTGACTTCTACAAACGATACGTCGGCGATTGTAATTAGTGTATCATTATCAACAAATTAAAATTCTCACATCATGCTTTCAACTCCTTCCATGTTCTTTTGCAATAATTTACAATTGAAAAAGAAAGTAACTATAAATTTTCTGAATATTACTTTGAAGTGATCTGAACACAGAGAAATTGAGACTGATTAGATCGGATTTCATAAAAATAAACCAAAAAACCTTCATGTGATCAGAACACTATTAAAGGCAAATAACTTTTCATCACATTTCTATGAAACATTTATAAATAAAACGTTCACACCAACTTTACAACACAAATGATAAAAAAAAAAAAAGGAAAACTTAAACTTTACTATATACCAAACCATATGCTTCAGTTCTCTCAGATAATATTCAGAGAATTTTAGATAAACACAAAATTAAAGTATAATAATAATCTATATTTTGCTTTTTGACATGATTAAACTGAACTGAAGTGGGAAAAGATATTTCTACATGAGTATGTACAGGTTATCCTAGCAATGAGTCGCAGAATCTTTTTTGTACCGAGAAAACATCTTGTGCTAGTGTGGATCCGCCCCAAAAGATGATCCCATATCGTATTCTTGAAGACACATGAGCATGATATATCATGAGTAATTGTTCACATGTACTTCTCTGAGCTGTCGAAACACAAAACAAAGAGAATTCAACTTTCTAATCAGATTATTACAGTGAGATTTCCAGTTTACATAATCATCAATTGTGATGCCTAAAAATGTTGCTTTGTCAGTGCAACTTAATTTTTTATTGCCAACACTAAGTGTTATATTAGAAATATTTTTGTGAACGTGATGATACCTCATAATGTGTGTTTTCTTAGTATTAAAGAAAAGTGAATTTGCGCTACATCATGAAGTTATGGTACTCAATAATCGCTCAAATTCCCCAGCAATAATATCATCTGCTTTAGTCGAGATCAGTATGGATGTATCATCCGCGTAAATAACAAAGTGTGTATCTTTAGCTAAGTGTCAATTTCGTTGATATAAAAAAGGAACAGAATGGGCCCAAGTACTGAGCTTTGGGGAACTCCCATATTTATATCAAGACTGTTTGAGTCAGCCTTTCTAGACTGTTCGTCATTATTCTTAATACTGACGTATTGTTAACGATTACTCACAAAAGACATTATCCAATCAAGAGCAACACCTCGGATGCCATAAGAATATAGTTTAGAGAATAATAATAATGATAATAATTTTATTATTCTCAAGAAACACACAGTTTTTAGAGGATAAGATTCGTCAATATAGTTTCTAAAAAATGCTTATGATAAATTAGAGTTACAAAAAAATACAAGTTAACAAGATAAAATTCCAATCATATAAAAATTGACTAAAATGTAAAGCCATGAGCTTTACAAATTATAAATCACATATCTAACATATTACATATATTCAAAGTTGAGTAACCACTCAAGGGAGGTGACCACAAAAGTGTCTCTTTCTTCTTGAATAACTTCGAAAAATTGATCAATTTCATATAAAGGATGTTTGGTTAATATTTTATTCAATAAGTTTTTGAATCTTCTGAATGGCAAGTTACGAAATTAGACAGATATTTCTTGTATCATGTTGGTGTATATCCTTGTGAGCAACTTTATTCATCAAGTTTTGTTGAACAAGAAGCAGATTTTCATAGACAATAACTGAGTATAGGGTCATTATTTTAAATTTTGCAAATATTGGTCGACACTTTTATCATAATTGGCAGAGATTATGCTTCTTACTGCAGATTTTTCATGACAAATATTCTATTAAGATGTACCTTTGATGCATTATTCCAATTGATTATGCCATACCTAAGGACTGAATGAAAAAGTGAATGATATGTTGGAAGTGCCGCATTTTGATATACTATTTTTTTAATTCTTCTGATAGCAAAAACTGTCTTGCAAAGTTTGCTACACATGCTATTTATATAGTCTATCCATTTCAGGTTGGAATATATTTGTAGTACCAAAAATTTGGTAGAATTTTTGTTATCTCGATTTAAGCAAATTGTTTCAAAAGTTAGAGTTTCTGTTTTTTGTTCATTGAGAATCAAGTCATTTGGTGTGAACCATGATTGAGCTTTCTCTAATATGTCAGTATGGATCATATGAGGATCATCTATCTTACCTATTTTTTTGCTCAAGGTTGCATCATCTGCATACAATATAGTTTCTATGTCTGACAAGTTCATCACGTGAGGCAGGTCATTGATATAGACTAGAAACAGAAGTGGCCCCAGTATTGGCCCTCGTGGCACTCCTCTTAATAAAATATCATGCTGAACGCAGTCAAACGCCCTGTTGAAATCACAAAAGATTCCAACAGGGCATTCCCCGGCCTCCAAAAAATGAATAACCTTTTTTTAAATTGCTAAGGTGGCAGTGTTAGTCGACTTCATTTGGCAAAATCCATGTTGATTTACAGAGATCAGAGCATTACTCTCAGTAAATTCCATCAGTCGTTCCATAAAAGCATACTCAAACATTTTTGAAAAGCTAGAAGGTACGGTAACGGGTCTGTAATTTTCCATTAATAGTTTATTTGATTTTTTATGGATTGGTACGACTTTGCCAAGTTTCAGATTGCTTGGAAAACACCCTGTCAGTAGGGTATAAATCAAATATGAACAAACACCAGGTTATGAACAATGAACAGCATAATGGACCAAGCTGCTTTATTTTCTATTTCCAAATATTTTTTAGAAAATGCCCATCACTTTGATTTACAAAATATTGAAGCTTCTTCATCTGATTATCAGCAAAGAATAACAAATAGCTCTTAATCAATGTGACATTTTGATTTACAAAATAATGAAGCTTCTTCATCTGATTATCAGCAAAGAATAACAGAAGGCTCTTAATCAATGTGACATTTTGTTCATTTTGAATTTGCAAATTGACGTAGTCTAACCACTCTCATTCAACCTTGATAAAAAGATTTACATCTTAGTTTTTGAAACTCTATTATTTTATAGTTTTTCATTTTATTTTTATCTCACTGTACGATAACGTGATTTTAAGAATGTGTTGTGTATTACATATATATTTATATATTTGGGACACCCGTGATATCATTAGTGTAAATTATTATCCAGTTGTCAAATAGATGTCAATTAAAAAGATCACAAAGAGAAGTCACATATTCATTATAAAGTGTTATTAATACATACATCAAATCAAATACTACTCATTCACAACAGAATGTTATTCCTACTGATTGACTGACTGTGATAGCATATTATCACTGAAAATGTTAAATGTAATTTATTGTCAGTGAAGTTACTGTTTAAAAATGTGTTTTTCAGAAAAGACGAAACGTTCGGCGTTATTATATGACTAAAAATGAATATACATATATCATATCTAATTTTATTTCGATATAGACCTAATCTGCCGAGAACAACTACCAATTAAATAGAAGATCAGAAAAACATGGTTAAGTGACCGGCTCCCGAGTTCGGATTCCCTTTCAACCAAATATTTTCATGCGAGAATTTATCTAGTTGAACGTGGAATTAATTCAGCTATGTTACATGGTTAACAGGACTGCACTTCGACGAAAAAGTTAAAACTAACCTGATATTTTTCAGAAACTTTGAACACAGGCATTTCGTTCCACAAATCATAGATCATTAAGGTAACATAAAATCTGTTAATAACCCTTTCCGGTACATTCTGAAAAAAGCAACATCACTCATTTGAAATTTTCTTTTACTTTTATTTTACCTTTATTGGATTGTTTGATAACATTTTGACAGCCACTGATTCGGTTAGTCCAAGAGTTTTAGCTACTTTCAATTCATTGGGTTTCAGATGTGTGAACTAAAATGCATTTATAAGAACATAAATAAAATAGCGTGAACTTTTAGGTAAATCGGTTTCATCATACCATTTCATAATATACTTGCATATTGGGTCTGATCTGTTCTGCAGTTTCATAGGGAGTAACCAAATAAAGTAAATGCAAATGACCTTGTAAAACTAGACAAGACTGAGCTTGATGGAGATCTTCATAAAGTAGATGAGCCCTGGAAAGTTCTAAACCACCTAAAAATATAGGAATTGATCATTACTTTTTTTGTTAGTGTGATGGTACCTTTAATTGCTGCACAACCCAACTCACTAACAATTAGTTTGGTATCATTTGTGAGTACTACAGTTTTTTTTTGTTTTGTAGGAGTTCTTGTGACAACTTCCCCAACAGTCGTGTCCACAACGGAAGTCTGAAACAATTCCAATTGGTATTTTTCAGTACTTTATAAAAATAAACTCACATCCATTTTTACAGATATATCACAAATGGTGTTAGAAGACTCTGTTTTTTGAATTCCACATGATTCCTTTAAAGCACCCAGCTTAAATAAATTTTTAATGACTTTATCAGTCAATATTTTAATGTTCACTTCTAACTTGTTTGACTGAACAGCTAATAATGTGTGTTGTGTCACTTTTTGTAACTGTATTCTTGTATTTGCAATACCCAAACTTATACAACTCAATAATAAATGCCTGAAATTTTCAATTAAACCAATATTAGAAAACCAAAGATGGTTAATTAGGTATGGTGTAACAGAATTCTTGAAAGTTACCTCAATCCTTTGCCATCGAAAAGATGCATGTTTGAATGGGCTCTATTCATAGGTGACATTAGAAACTCCTTTACTTTTGGTAAATCTTGAGGTTGGACGATAAGTATGCTATCCCCTGCTTCATCTATAATAAAACATGTTGATCAATTTGGCTGACACACTACTTTACATTTACTAATGAGGGAACATAAATTTTATTTAAAAATTGAAAGGAACTAGCCAATACTTGAGGAAAATCCACATCAAAACTAACTGATAAGGTTCATTTTCACTATTTATAATAAATCCACTATTCCAATTTCCTGTACATTTATCCAATCGCTAAGATAATCTAACAGCAGAGGCCGAAGAACTAGAATTCTAACTGGAACCACAAATGTGCGGTTGGCTTCTGCTGTTGACTCCGTGCGTATGTTTTGTTTCCTGCTTTTGGCAAACAAGTGTTGCCCATCTTCACAATTGGCTGCACCGCACTAATGAGGCCAATAGCCAGAAACACGTGTCCGCGCCCCCCTTTTTAGAGTGTTGTGTTCACGAATTGTTTCATTCTTGATTTGTATCATAGACACTCGATAAATTCTCTATCTGTATTCATATCCTGGACTCGGATGTCACGCAGGTAGCATAGCTGCCTACGTGGTCATGTTAGATGTAGCCTGGGAATTCTAGGTCTTCTAACTGGAACCGCAAATGTGCGGTTAGCTTCTGCTGTTGACTCCGTGCGAATGTGTTGTTTCCTGCTGTCGGCAAACAATTGTTGCCCATCGTTACACTTGGCTGCACCGCGCTGATGAGGCAAATAGCCAGAAACACGTATCCGCGGTTTGCCCCACTTTTTGGAGTGTTGCGTCCACGAATTGTTTCATCCATGATTTCTATCATAGTCCATAAACTCTCTACTACCTACTACTTACATGTTGTTGAGTTTTACCTGAGTTCTTCTTCTTCTTAGTTGACCTCATCTCCCCGTTAAGGTATCGAATATGAAATCTGAAGTTTTCACGGATAGAAATATGCTGAACTGGTTTTTCCGGGTATTTGATCCGTGTATGTGATATTATCTCTAATTTCACCGACGTTTCGACAAAATTCCAACTAAAACATTTTCGACATTGCGGAGTTGCCACTTCCATCAGACAGTATAGCAACTTTTATTTTTCAAATGGAACACCCTGTATATAATATAATTTTTCGAATCTACAATTACCCGACAACTTTTCTTGATATTGCCTATTCCTATCTGTTACCGTTTTCAGAATATGAATTAATTTCAATTTTTTTCTTCGAAAATCATGACCTTCAAAAATGCTGATACCTTTGAGTTAAGGAATATTATGGTACCGAAATTTGATTTGGAGTTAGGTGATACTTGGGACTTCTCACACTTCAGCATAATCTCTGTTACATTAATACAGTTTTTTAGTTTGCTTGAAAAAAAGACTGAAAGTTGATTATTTCAAACTGAACACCCTGTGTATTATTACAAATTCAGGAAGTTGTTCAAATTTGCTTTCTTTCTATGTATATTATGCGTATACTAGTTAAGTTTCAGACTTATGAGCATTTATTCGTGAAATAGCCCATTCAGAATGGTATTCCCATTCGGTATTTTGTAAGCAGGCCATGTTTACTATTTGACAGAAACGTTGTGACATTCTCCTAATGATATTGACATTTTCGTCACCTCAGAAGTTTCAAATGCCTTCAAAACGATGAAACAAAACCATTCAAACGGAATTCTTATGAAATTGTTTATTATTTTTGGACAGTGTGACAAAATTATCAGCAGAACATGTAGAAAGTTCAATGAAATGTATCCGAATCTACCGCCAATGAACCTCAAGAAATTTATACGAATTCAGAACAATTTCAATGCATTCGGATCAACTTTAAAACGATCAAGAAACTTGCCTTGACCTGTAACTTCTGAAGACAAACAGATTTAATGTCTTAGCATATTTTCACGCATTTCCTGAGTCATCGATAAGAAGTGATGAAGAAGATTTGGGTATAAAATATTCATCGGTTCAGAGATTCTTGCGAAGACATAAAATGTATGATTATGAATTCACCAAAATTCAAGTAATTGAGCCTCAACAGAGAGCTGAATTTTGTGAAATGTTGACACGCATTCAAGAAGATCCATTTTTTTTAAATAAAATTATTTGTACTAATGTATGGTACATCAAATTAAAATTTTATATAACAATTACCTGACTCACATTTGGGGACTACTGGCATTATTGTTAAACCCATGAAGACATTAACCATTATATTACATTATATAGAATCTTCATCAACAAATAAACGTCAATTAAACGTTTTTTCACATACTATTTGAATTCTCTCAATATTTCTCTAACATGAATTGACAATTTATTAAATAATTTGATACCCACATAAAAGGGATTTGATTCGGATCAGTCTGTGAATTGGTATTTTCAGTGAAGTTGAATTTCTTGTATTACCTATACTTGTTTTTGTTCAATGGAGCAAATAATTGTTTGTCTGATTTTACAAAGATCAGCCGCTGGTAGATATAAATACAAGGCAAAGTAAAATTTTTCAGATTTCAAATAGTTATTTACAGCTTGTGCATCTACTTACTCTCTGAATATTTTTGACAGTTCTCTTTTGTACAATAAACACCCTTTGCGCTTCACTACATATAAATACAGTTTCTTCCATCATGTGGTAACATTGCTATATTTTAAACCTAACAGATATGGGAACGATTAAATGTGGAAAAAAGTTAACTATCATGGGTAACAGTACAATGACCAGAAAAAATTCATAGACTTTCGCCTTTCTCGAGTTATACAGGGAAAACTAAAAATACTGTTTTTTTACAAACAGAATTTCAGAAAAAATGAAAAGTTTTGTTGTACTTGAAATGTACTTAAAAAAAATCTGTTTAAAATCTGTTTTTCCGTTAACCAGCTGTCGCACCCCTACGAACGACAACCATCAGAAGTCGAAACTTGTGCGAGCTAAGGATTAACGAAGTCTTACCTTTTAACGTGTGACTCCTAACACGGGTTGAACGATAGCAAGTGAAAATCGATCGTTCAGACTGGGGCTTGAACCACCGACCAACACGGCAGTCAATTCGAGTGAGGGAACAAAACACCTACGTCAAACCGCCTGGCTACTATAACGATGTAACCATAAATCTTTGATCAAACGTTTCATATCAACACGACCACCATCAACTTAAATTCCCAAATACGGACATGTCACTTTTATTACAAATATTGATGGATGAAGCTATAAAATCACAATTCAGTGGTATATTTCACTTGATATTTTTATAATATTTCATTTAATATAATTAGCATCATCAGTGACAACAATTTTTAATCACGGTCCTGTCTTCATTTCATTTGTGAATTGTATTTATTTATTCTAAACGTATTAAACTATAGGCATACCTCAGAGAATACCCAAAAATATTGATAACAGGATACCCCAACACAACGAACATTCATATTTTTCCTTTTTGGAAATGTATGTATTACAGAAATATTTGTTTCAAGGTTGACTTCTCCTGAATCAATTTTTATACGGATTATTTTTATAATTTTCAATCTTGGAAGTAACAAACATATCAGTTTTTGATCAAAATATTATCGATGTGTAATTTGGTACAATTAAATAGCTTCCGTCTTCATTTACCATTTTTCAACAGACTTTGCAGACTTTGCTTGGTTTATATGACAGAAAAAATAAATGAGCTGTCAGTATCTGTAAAGAACTGTTAGATGTAAAAAAAAAATTCTAATCGACATTGTTTTTCAAGAAAAACTGCTTACGAACTAGGGATTTCTGTAAAATTTTACAGAAATATTTAAAGAAAGAACAAATACAAATGCTACAGGATATGGACGTTTCATTACCTTATTGAAAGGGATTAGGGAAGGAAAGTACAATTCTTGAAGTGGTTAAGACGTAGAAATTGGGAAGTTGGAAATATTTGAAGGAGAATAATATGGATGGACGAATCAAAATTCACCAACAGAAACATCCACTATAGGTGAAATATAGGTGAACATTTATATAGAGAAACTAATTTCCAGGAAAGGTTCGGAATGAATTTTTGGTTGGGAATTTTGGGAACAAACATACTAAGTCCTTCCAGTCACAATGAGCATTTCAATGGTGAAATGTATCTACATTTTTTATCCGATGAGTTTGATGGATACTTAGATGAATTACCACTGAACATCACAATTACCGTGAAATACAATATTTTCAACAAGACGGTGCCCCTCCCCATAATACAGCAATAGTAAAGGAACATTAAGATGCAATATTCCCAACAAAATGGATTGGAAACAATGGACCAATCGTAAATCTATCAGATTAGCATTGGTTGAAAACAGCATAGAATCTACAACTGGCTGGATCTATGTCATGCTTGTAAACAATAGGAAATATTTTCAAAGTGAAGCCATTAGATTGAGGGTCACCAGGGGCCGCCCTTAGGGCGGGGTACTATCCGCTTTCTTTGTTCGATCATTCCTGATAGATAGTCTGCTAGATATGTCCTCGACAGAAGAGATCAGAAAACTTATGCAGATGTCTGTAACTGTGATAGTTTCCTTCACCAAGAAGAGGAATCTGAATAATTTTACTCCACTTTCCTTCAATGATGATGGTAGTCTATTTTCAGCGGTGAAATATCTAGGTATTATTGATAAAAAAACTTACCTAGAATGCACACTTGGAGATTTTACACAAAGTATTTGTGGAAAATTTTGGGGCTAGAGGCCCAAACAAAACCTTTGAATATGTGTGATGATTGTTGGAACAATACTTGCTCATGAAGTCATTGCCTGGTGGTCGAAAGCAAATGGCTCAGTAGATCAAACTGGAAGAATATTTGAAGCACACATAAGAAAACAGAAACAGTTTCCAAAACACTCACTCTTACAATTCTCACAGAGAGATATGATTTCAACCCCTTCATTTCCAGAAGAAGAAGAATCGTGTCGCGATTTTGTAAACCTTTCATAGTGAAAATCTCACAGTAAACTCTATTGGTAAGTCCCATTCAATCATTTTTTCAGAATGAAATTAAACATTCTGATTGAGCAAAATGTACAAAAGTATTCACACTAACTAACAACCTAAGCCAGCTCTTCCAGCTCTACCGACCATCTGCTTGTAACGTGACAGATTGATAAATTCTCTTCCAATGTATGGAGATCGTAAGATAACTCTTCTAGCAGGTAAATTCACACCAGCTGCTAAAGTTGAGGTGCAACATATCACATAAATTATGCCTGCTCGAAATCCTTCTTCAATAATTCTTCTTTCATCATTAGTCAGACCTGAAAGCAGTGACATTTTATTATACTAAAATCAACATTTAGTAAAGTTGAGATTTTCACAATATATTGAACGAAAGTCTTTTTTGTGGAAAAAAATCAGTTTTCATAGAATTTTTTGGGGTATTATATNTATATATATATATTCGTCGGTGCAATGCCACACCCACGAATGTGCAAAATTTTCATTTTTCACCTAAGTATACCACTAATAATATCCCAGTCATTACTTTACTCTGCCACGACCACGAATGCGATTGAACGTTGAAAGATGGTGGGGAGAAGATGTGCTTTTGCACGAAAGTCAGACTGCATTGTAAAGCGTGTATCGAGAATGTACCAATTCGCGTTTGTGGCAGTGAAGAGATTAAGTTGACCTGCGACGTGCAAATGCATGAAAAAAAACGTTTTTTACGTTTTCTGGAAAATGTTACATAAAAAAAACAAGGTATCACACTTTAGCCGTCGATTTGGCAACTTGTTTGACTGAAATAAAATAATTATCGTTCAATATTTTTTTCAGTATTTAAAAGGCCCGATTGGTTTTACTAATGTAGTTTCTTCCTATTAGATCTGAAAGAAAATTGATGACGAATGCGACACCAAACAAAAAAATGGACCAAGAACATCAAACATTTCTGCTTCTGTACCCTATAACGAAGGAATACTTTGTCCAACGGTTTCAAAATACCAACTAGAAGGTATTGCTTTTTTATCATAAAATTTTACATTACTGATAAATATAACAAAGAATTTGTTTTAGCACTATCTTTAGTAGAGATTTCGGGCACCTCCTGTAGGGAACCGACATTCGATAGCGAACTAGCTTCAAACAAGAGTAACTTTTCATCAGATAACTATAATTCCATAGAGGACTCATATTCTAGCAGTTCTTCCTGCTCTTCTTGTTCGAGCTCTACCGATACAACATCAGAATCAGAGGATTCAAGTGAAATGACAGAAAATAAATTAAGTAAGTTAACATACAATTATTCTAAAGCTATTTTTTTTTTCTCAAGGTGAGGGCCCTAAGAGGAAGGAGAAAAACATAAACACTCGGAAGAAAAACACAAGGAAACAAAAAAGATAAAAAGGACCAGCACGTCCCAAGTTACCTTCCCCGTGTTCTGGTAAAGCACACCACAAATGTGACACTTTTATCGACGAGGAAAACCGACACAAAATTTACAATAAATTTCGTCAAATGATTTCGGTAGATGATCAGCGATTTTTTTGAATAATCATATTATTAAACAAAAGAAAAAGAGAATGACTAGAAACATTGAAAATTCAAGAAGAACGTTCACCATAAGTCACTCGTTTACCGTTAATGGGGAAAAAAGACAAGTATGACGGGGCTTTTTTATGGCTACCCTCAATGTAACAGATGCATTTATGCGCGGATCTGTAGCAAAGCTTTCTTCTAGTGGCATAGTTGAAAAAGAAAATCGTGGAAAACATGTCCCACACGACAAATTGAAAGACGATAATGAACTGCTGATTCGTAAGAACATTTTTACATTTCCAGCCGTGGAGTTCCATTATTGTAGGGCCTTTAGTACCAAAAGGTACCTGGATTATCGACTAAACATCTCTATTATGCACAAATTGTACAAATCAAAGTGCGCAGAATTAAATGTCCGTTCAGTTTCTTTAGAGAAGTATTGACGAGTGTTTAGAAGCTACAACTTGGGGTTCCATAAACCCAAAAAGGACCAGTGTAAAAAGTGCTCAAAATATAAGATTATGCCAGAAGAGGAAAAAATGCAGGAACAGGCTCATCACGAACACATGCTACGGAAATGATTAGCTCGTGAGGCTCGAGATGAAAACAAAGAAATGGCAAAGAGTCATTCCGAGGTACAATCATTTAACTTTGACCTCGAAGCAGTGCTTACGACTTCAAAGAGTCCAACAGGGCAAATATTTTACTTACGAAAATTGGCTATTTACAACTTGACTATCTACAATTTAGGGAATCAGGATGGAATTTGTTACCTTTGGGATGAAACCCAAGGAAAAAGGGAAGATATCCTCGTGTATTTACAATTACACTATTAATCAACCAAACATTACTGAGGTTCGAATGATGTTGGACGGGTGCGGCCGGCAACAAAAAAATTCTCATTTTGCTAGCATGTGCTTGAAACTCCTTACAGATGACACTAATTTAAAAACTATTGATTACAAGTTTTTTGAATCGGGACATACCGAGATGGAGTGTGATTCACTCTACTCCAAAATTGAACAGAAATCAAAATATGTTCCTGTTTTGATTTCTGTTCAATTTTGGGGTTTGTTAAGGAGGTTGCGTTAATGGCCATGGTTCGATTGCACACGGCTGCTGTAAACCTAGAAGTAGGAATGGGTCGATTGATGCTGGGCCTATGGCGGGAAGCGCTTACTGCGCAACCTCTGCTGCAGGCAACAAGTGATGCAATTGAACCCAGGTTTGTGTTTAATAAACCCTACAAAATACAAATTAAGCAGAACACAGAGTCAGATGCTACAAATGCAATACGGATTTATACAGATGGCTCAAAAACCAAAGAAGGTTCAGGATGTGGAGTGTACTCCAGATCACTAAGCCTAAGGATTAAGTGGGGAATGGGAAGAAATACCAGCGTGGTCCAAACAGAACTGGCTGGTATCTCAATCGCCACAAAAGAAATAAC
>NW_019291809.1:11950-46601 GCF_000500325.1 Leptinotarsa decemlineata | reverse complement strand
ATACATAGTTACAAATAAAAGTGGTATACAAGATATATACAAAAAACATTGTCAATCACATTCAATCAAAAATTTTATGGAAGTGTCAATTGCAAAGTGTGAAAAATATTTAATATCTTGGCAATTAAAGGATTGCAGAAAAAATATTTTGAAATGTTTGGCTTTTCCCCTATATCTCCGGAACCAAAAGGCTAGGGTCGATATTTCGATATCTACTCTTACTATTTACGAGATACGAAACCATTTACGAGATACATAGACTCGAATTTAAATAACCCCATTAAAATTTGAGTGCATTTTCTCAATACGAAGAGTCAAGAATATTTTCCCTGATATCTGCAAAAGGCTCCACCGAAGTTAGCAAGTATACATACATTTTTAATTTTATATAAATTAGTTCAACTGGCGGATCTGAAGTCTTGAACAATTATGTTACTATGAACACATTTCATTTGAATCAAAAAATAAAATTTATAAAATTACATTCCTTTTCTGTTGAAAAAAATATTCACCTGAATGATGATAAGCAATTCCATATTGCACAGAGAGTTCCAAAATATTACACAATTCACCACATTCATCTTTAAGTGCATGAAGCAATTGTTCCTTTTCAGATTTTTTATAGTTTTTTAATGAACTGAAAAAATAATGTTTATTCATGATAAAATAATTAGAAACAACTTACGGCTTACAAAGTTTACACAATAAACTCGCAACATTTTCACAATTTTTTTTAGTGGCACAAAATACCAAACAGGAACTGTTGGGGATCACATCTGTAACAAGACCTCCTATCATGTCAGGGTCCATTTTTAATATCGACTTAGAATACTGAAATAAAATTTAAATAGATATAAATCTCGGATACTATGAGAGATAGGAAGATGGTTCAATTGGGGGAAAAGTTGCGCATTTACCTGACTAACAATATGCCGTTGAGAAAGTTCTGAAATTCCGAGTATATCCGGAGTTATCCGGAAAAAACAGAATATTCGGAAAATGGATTTTATTTTTTTCTGGCTTTATTTTTCGAAGGATTCGAAAATAAATTGGATTTCCATATTGTCACTTTTTCCCTATTCATACATAATGGTATTCTCGGATTTACTGTCCGACGTTTCATCTTCCAGCCACCATCATCAACTTTATTTTCAATATGTGTGATTGATGACTTGTTTACTTTATAGTAATTCATGATCACTTAAATGATATGAATAGAAACACTTTTGTCTAAATACCACTGGAAAATTTTATTTATACACCGGTTTCGGGTTTGATCCCATTATCAAGTATAAAACTGAAATCTGAATTTTGAAACATCGATTTTATAGAATTTTCAGGTATGCTGCAAGGACAGGTATTTGAGAGACAGGATGCCAACTTAAAATATCATCCAGAAAATTCTAGTTGTTTAACAACCCCTAGAATTTTTTCACCTAATTTCAATTTCAGGTCATTTGACTTAACTTTATCATTGATAAATATGAAAAAATCATCCACATAAATTGAAATAATAGTTCTTGGATTATTTTTCATCTTGGTGTATAAACAGGGTTCCAAATTTGATCTCTTGTAGCCTTATACTTAGCCTTTTACTTATAGAGCCATGTACTTATAGAGAAGATGATCAACTTTGTCATTCCAAGGTCGTGATGATTATTTAAGGCCATAAATAGCATTTTTGAGACTTAAAACCATATTTTCACAATCTTGCATTTCCAGATCTTCAGGTATCATCATAAATATTGTTTCTTTTAAATCTCCATTAAGAAAAGCTGTTACAACCTCAATATGAAAAATGTTCAAATCTAATTTGACTGAAAGATCAAATAATAGTCTTAGGGTGAAGCCTTTGGCTACAAGCCTGGCTCGATATCTCACACCACAAGCACTATCACTTGTGCTTAAAAACCCACTCACATTTCACAATTGGAAAACCTTCTGGAATATCAGCTAACTCCCAAGCTGCATTATTCTGAAATGACTGTAGCTCCTCCTGCATAGCTTGCATCCAACATCCTCGATTAGGCCTGGACATAGCTTCTTCAACAGAAACTGGATCATCATCACCTCCCAGACATAAGTAACTAACAAAATCATCAAATGTTTTTGGCTTTGACACCCTTTGGGATTTCCTAGTTAGATTTTCAGAGATCATTTCATCAAGAATAAAGTCACTGTCTGATGTACTTTCACCTGTCTGTTTAGTAACACTTGAAGTTCCTGAAGTTTCACTGAAGTACTGATCATCATCCTCACAATCTCCCACTGGATCTGAGATTCTGAATTTTCATGATTAATGGCCATTCTGAAGTCATTGTGCTTTTCATTATGATGACGTCTCGGCTTATCACAACATCTTTTATTTCTGGGTCATAAAGTCTATACCCTTTGACATTTTCGCTGAAACCAACCAAAAAAGTCTTTTACGACTTCCTGTCCCATTTACTGCGCTTTTCTTTGGATATATGAATCATTACTTCGCTCCCGAAAATGCGTAGATGACTGAAATCTGGTTTGTTGTTGCTCCAAATTTCAACAGGAGTTTTTTCTAGACCTGTAACTAGTGAACGGTTTCTGAGATGAACCGCAGTATTTACTGCTTCAGCCCAGAATTGTTCATCAAATTTCGCATCGAAAAGCAGGCACCTGGCTTTTTCCACCACAGATCGGTTGAGCCGTTCAGCAGTGCCATTCTGCTGAGGTTAATAAGCATTGGTTTTTTGATGTATTATACCTTTATTACTCAAAAAATCCTCAAATTGTTTGCTACAAAATTCTCCTCCACCATCAGTGTGAAAAATCTTAATTTTTCTATTCTTCTGTTCTTCTACAAAATTCTTGAATTGTCGAAAATTTTCGAAGGTTTCATCTTTTGCCTTTTCAAAATAGACGAAACTCATTTTGCTGAAATCATCTTGAAGTATAAATAAATATCTCGATCCTCCTAAAGATGTTACCTCCATTGGACCACAGAGGTCTGTATGTATAATTTCTAAGCAATTTGAGGCTTTATTACGTTTTTGATTGAAAGGCAGTCTGCATTGCTTTTCTTCGCAGCACACTTCACACATGATATTTTTATTGAAGTTTTCTGTGCATTCCATGCCACTGACTATGCCATTTTTCATCAATTTCAAATCATTATAGTTCAAATGGCCAAACCTGCGATGCCAAACATCATTGGTGACGTGGTTTGCTGCCAGTAAAGAACATTATGAAGGTGGTTTGAAATTCAGCTGATACATATTCTCAACTAGATCAGCTGTAGCAATGAGTGTACTTGCTCTGTTATAAATCTTACGACCACTCGCATCAAAAACTACATCATTTCCATTTTTGATGAGTTGTGACACAGATAACAGATTTGTTGTCAAACCATGAACATATTTGATATTATTGATGGTTATATCATTATTACTTCCAGCCACTGAAGTAGTTATTTCCACATCACCAGCACCCTCAACTGACATTGTATTTTTGTTGGCCACAACTATTTCTGTCAATTATTGGTCTTTGTGTATATTTTTAAGCCAATCTTTCCTAGCTGTGAGATGTGTGCTACACCTAGAATAATCAATAAATAAATCTGTAGTTTTGAAACTTCTGCTTAAAAATACCGCAGTAAAAGCATTGTTGGCAGCTTTTGGTTTACTTTTGTCAGCACGAGTTTTAGCACCATCTGGACATTTATTCATAAAGTGACCATTCTGCTTGCACTTATAACAAGTGACATTACTTACGTCTATCCGATCTTTGGTAGTGGAACTGCTGTTGCCATCTGTCGGTTTCCATCGCGACTTTCTGATGTTGGGTTTTACAGCGAACGCTCCACCTTTATTACCTTCGCCATCTAGGTTAATATCGAGCAATTTCGATTTGATTTCATCTGTCTTTATGTCGATTCCTGAATGTTCGATGGCAAGAATTATAGGCATGAATTTTTCTGGAAGTCCTGCTAACAGAAGAGAACCGACCCAAGTCTCGTCGATCATGAAGCCTGTACGATTCAACTTCTGAGCAGTTTCAATAACTTGGCTAACATATGACTCCATTGAATTCCAATTTTCAAATCTTAACGATATTAGCGTTCGAAGTAGTCCTATCTTTCTTGACAATCCATTGTCTTCATAAAGCTTCCTAAGCGTGTCCCAAACCTGTTGGTCAGTTGTTGCTTCTTTGACGTGCAAAAACAAGGAGAGGGATCCGACGTGAGGAACAGCTTGGCTTTGGGTTTTGCCACTTGTGTGGTATCTGTTTCGGATCCGTCAAGATATTTTGACATTCCTTCCAAAATGAATACGTTCTCAATGGCGAAAACCAGTCTTGGTACCGAACCAGGGCCGTCGCCATGGGGGGATGGGGGACCCCCCCCCTGCTTTTTCGACTTGGGAAAAAGTTGGGAGAAAGTTGGGAAATTTCGGGCCGTGAAGATTGAAAAAAAATAATAGTAAAAAAATGAATGACAATTAAAAAAATAAAAATGAGAGAAAAGAAAGGAAGAGGTAATAAGAAAAGGGAAAGAACCAGGAGAAGGTCCGGATTTCCCAACATGCATAACTTGGAGATTCCATACTTTCAAATTATGAGTTGTTTGAAAACTTCAAAAAAGTTTAGTTTCTCCCAAGTAACAGAACAGTAACAGTCTACAAATTTTTAAGTGACAATTTTACGAAATTTCCAACTTTTCGCTGTTTTTTCGACTTGGAAAAGTTGGTAAATTTCGGGCCGTGAAGATAGAAAAAATAATAGTAGAGAACAATAAGCACAATATTATTTAAGTGTTGTTTCCTTTCATTTGTATTGAATATTCCTGTACATGGTGGAGATGGTGGAAGACCAAGGACCTTGGTCCAAAGTAGAATAATTCCTATTATTATTTTTATAACTACCAAAATTTATTTTTGTTTGTGCACAACCTATCGGGCATAAGCATTAAGCCAATCTTTGGATAGCTAAGTAAGGAAATCAATATATTACAGTAGTAACTAATCCCTCGGTTTTCATTTTTTCGAAAGTTGGGAAATTTTGCTGATGGGGTTGGGAAAATTTGGATTCCCTCCCCCCGGTTTTTCTTTTAGCTACGGCCCTGAACCGATCTCTCGGCAGATTCCGACAAACTCAATACTGAATAACACAGTTGCCAAGATTAATTTTTACAGCTTAGCAGTTGACATTATTGCCAAGAGCACCATGGAGATAATTTTTGATCTTTAAACAACAACAATCTGCCCACTTTCAAGCGACGACTATGGGCCTGAGACTCTGGCAAGGACGGATCCAGAGGGGGGGGGGCATCGCCCCCCCGAGACATCGCTCGTTCTACACCGAACGACCCAACATACCCTAAAAATTAATTAATTTGTGTATGTTGAGTTTCGTAGACAGGTAAACAGGTATAAAACCGTATGCGTAAAGCCACACCCTCATCCCTCCTCCACCGACACCAACCTATTTAGTGTTGAAATAGAATCATTAGTGGTTAGTGGACTTTTAGTATTGATTGAGTTCGGAGTGACCAATTTACATTTTTTGTAATATTTTGAATGCAGATGTTTTGGATTTTTCTCATTGAATTGCATCTATAGTATTGGATTTTGAATTCGCCTTCGCTTCCGTTATACTGATTCATCTTTTTTTGTGGATTGTGAATTACCTAATTTTTTGGGATGAAACGAAACAAACAAACTAATTTGATGGACATCATCACTAAACGCAGTAAACCGAATGATTCTTTATCCACTTTGTGTAAGTAAAACAATAAACAATTAAGTAGTGCACTTTCTATTTGACATACAACGAGCGAGTTGGAACCCTGAATTTGGTAAGCGGGTACATATCAAAATAGGCATACAAATAGCATGTGCGTAGGGTTTGCTGATGCAGTTATTTTTATATAGTTTGCCTTTCTTTTGCAGATGAGAACGTGGACAGTATTTCGCCTGGTGATCTAAAAAAAGCAGAGGACGAGCTACGACTGCAACAGCCTTCTCTCTCGAAGAAGAAGATGCAGTAACATGTCCGGATAATGCCATCTATATATATATTTGAATGATGCAACTAATTTTCCTTTATTTTCAGTATTTTAATATTAAATTTCACAAAAAGGATTTGAAGCTTTATATCTTCTATTAATTATCTGCGAGCGCTTTCGACAGCTGGTCGTACTGTCATCTTCTAGGCACTCCTCAAACTGAACTTGTCATCCTGTCGTCTGCCTCTTTATATGGTCCGAACGTCTCAGGTACTTTAGGTAAATTTGCCTGTATTTGTACTGCATCAGGTACTATTCTTTGTGTTAGATCTTCTCTAGGAATGTGTATGGTTTTGTTTAATATATTGAATGTGAGGTCTTGTAGTGTTTTGATTTGTACTTCTTCCTCGATAAGTGATTGATGACTTATAAATTTATGGATGTTCAAGTTTTCCCAAATGTCCATGCGGTTTCTCTTGTTGACTTGTTTTATGAGTTTTATGTTCCCTGATGGGGAGAAATTATGTTTGTTTTGTATGGCGTGTGTAGCGAAGTTTGATTTATATACTATTGGATTTATGTATGCCTTTTTGTGCTCATTGTACCTTTGGATCAGTTTTTTCTTGGTTTGGCCGATATAGAATTTGTTACAGTCCGAGCATTGTATACTGTATATCCCGTTTTGGTCTTTGTCTTCTTCTTTTTCATAGTTGTTTATTTTTTGTGTTATCTTCGTGTTTGGCTTGTATGTGATGTTGATGTTCAGTGGTTTAAAGACGTTTGCTAGTTTTTTGGTTTGGTGTCCTACGTACGTAAATGCTGTCCATCGTTGTGTTGATTTGTCTGTTGGGGTGGAGCAAGGATCAAGCCACCCCAACAGACAAAACAACACAACGTATCGATAATTTTTATCGACCGTCCATAATCGATGTATGTGTCAGTAGCCTGATTCTCTACTATGACAACATCAACTTATTGGCAGAACGTAATTCTTAATGAAAGATGAGAATTGAAACTTTCTATGTTTTTATACATAGTTACAAATAAAAGTGGTATACAAGAAAAAATGTTAGAATTGTGACGTTACTGACTCTAGGAAAAAACTGAAAAATTCATCATTCATCATTCGCAATTTGTTTACACTTAAACCACCTAAAATTTCGTTCATTAACAACTACCGGTGATAATGTGCAAAAACTTTTATACAACTTAGACCACCCTTAACTTTGAAATTTCAAGTACTGGCCCGTATTTTCGTGAAGTACGAAAAATCACTCACTAGCAGCGCTAGTACTTCGGTAGGGACAAACACTGCCTAATCCTCATATAAAAATATGGAAAGTACAATTGAAAAAGAATGTTTTTAACAGAAGAAAATGTTCCTGGAGCAAAACTGTAAAGGATAAAAATATTGTAACATTAAAACGTTGGTTTGCATGCCGCAATTTAAAAGTATCTGGAAAAAAAGTTAATTAATAGACAGGTTAGTATACAGACTCTAGTCCTACTACTAGTGCTGCCTCTCGTGACACGTTTGCTGTACTATTCTCAGGAAAAAGGATCATTGGAATTTTTGACATACGGGTTGTTATGTGGAGATGGCGGCTGACACGGAGTTGATTTTTACGTAGAAACGTGTCCTGTCAACCCAAGTTGATGATTTTCACGATTCTTTCAAGTCTCAATACCAAATGACTTATTCAGAGTGGCTCGTTTTTAATTGAAAGTAGTGTAGGGGAAGGTGAGATAATACGATCCCTGTAGGTCAAATGATCCCCCGCCGTAAATCAGAGACAACTAGTGTCATATATCGAAATGCACATGAAATGTTTCCCGCGCCCCTGCCAGTTGCCTCTTCAAGTGTCATGGCGGTGCGAGCGCTTTGCGCGATTTATTTGAAAAATAATAGAAAAGTGTGACTACGATCTAAGGTAAGTATGTTTTTGGACTTTCATTACTTTTTACATGTTCGTGTTTATTGAAATCTTGTTTTATATCCGGGTATTAATAGCAGTCAGCTAATATTTAAGCAATGTTCGATCACCGCACGCGGTATTTGAAGGTTATGTTTTGATCGATATGTTGGAATTTGGTGTTTGGGGCGAAATGATCCCTTTCTGTGTGCTTTAAATGATCTCTTTTTGTGTGTTTTAAATGGTCCCTGGAATCATTTTACCCCATTAGTATTTGTTATTTTTACAGATCATGCCGAGAATTTATATACGGAAAACAAATCGCCAAAATTGGCCTGAAGAGAAAATGCAAAAGGCATTAGATGCCTTCAGAGATGGCATGCCTAACAAAACCGCAAGTAGAGAGTTTGAGGTACATGTGATGGCATTAAAAAGAAGAGCCAAAGGCAAAAATAAAGTAGCTGTAGGCTCCGTTAAAAAGATAGGTAGCAAACAAACAGTGTTTAACCAAGAACAAGAACTTGTCGACTATATTAAGGACATGGAGTCTAGACTGTACGGGCTGACTGCACAGGATGTTTTAACCTTAGCTTACCAACTGGCAGAAAGAAATAATTTACCGCATCCATTTTCTGATGCAAAAGGAAAAGCTGGACTTGAATGGCTTCGTGGATTTAGACGTAGACATCCGGACAATACGATGCGTGCCCCAGAATCAACGTCTTCTGCTCGAGCGCGAGCTTTTAATAAGCCTGTGGTAGATACATTTTTTTCGACTTTGAAAAACGTGCAAGAAAAACATTATTTTCCACCCCATCGGACATTTAATGTTGACGAGACGAGTTTATGCAGTCCCAACAAAAAACTCGAGTGTTTGCACAAACAGGCCGTAAACAGGTGGCGCGAGTGACTTCAGCTGAGAGAGGTGAAACAACGACTGCAGTGATGTGTACCCTCAGCTTCTGGAACTTTTGTTCCTTCCATGTTAATCTTTCGCAGAGTCCGAATGAAAATAGAATTGATGGATGGATGACAGAATTGATGGACGTCGGAGTCATGTATCCGCTAAGCGTTTATCATAACCAAGCGTTGGAGAAGTGGATGAATAACAATCCTGGGAGAGTAGGGACCGTGTTCCAAATAACAAAAATTTTTACAGAGGCCTATCTAAAAGCAGCAGTTCCACTGAATAGTATGAATGGATTCAACAAAACAGGAATATATCCGTTCAACCCTGACATTTTCACTAATGTGGACTTCATTGCAGCTGAAACGACTGAAATGGATGTTGACAATGACACGGTAGAACCTCCCATTCCGATCCTTGAGACATCCAATGCTCCATTAGCAGAAACCGTGCAAATGGATGTCCAAGAATCCCTTCATTTAACACCTCAGCTGTCTCCCCTTCAAATTTCGACTCCAATGGTGACTCAAACATCTACACAAGCTCCACAGTCATCGCGGCAAGCACCGTCCCTCACAAAAAAATATCTCAACGTCTTAATTTTCCGGAAGATTACCTCCAGCTTTGGCTGCTGGTCTTCCATCCACATCTTTTGGTGTTATTACACCCCGAGAAGTACGACTAACACCAAAGATAGTTGGAAAAAGAGCGAGTGCAAGACGAATAAGAGTAGACACATCAGTATTGACCAGCACACCATACAAAAAATACCTTGAAGAGGAAGCCAAAAAGAAAACAGATATAGAAGAAAAAAAAGCCTTCAAGAAAGCGAATAAAATAAAAACTACGGTGACCAACAAACAGAACGAAAAAGGATAAGGAGGCGGGAAAGGAAAAGGAAAGGGAAAAGGCAAAAAAAAGCAAAACAGATTAGATTCTTCTGAAGAGGAGAGTGATACCGAATGCTTCTTCTGTACTGAAAGCTATTCCAAAGACAGTAAAGGCGAAGAGTGGATTAGGTGCGTTGTG
Source organism: Leptinotarsa decemlineata (assembly GCF_000500325.1). Taxonomy (NCBI): domain Eukaryota; kingdom Metazoa; phylum Arthropoda; class Insecta; order Coleoptera; family Chrysomelidae; genus Leptinotarsa; species Leptinotarsa decemlineata. The sequence goes on along the minus strand of NW_019291809.1, from coordinate 36,778 downwards.
TGTCTTAAATGGGGACATGAGGCTTGTGCGGGAGTAGATAGTGACGATGAAGGCGACTTTACTTGCGATATTTGTAATCAATTTGAAAGTGTGAAAAAAAATTAAGACTATAGGTCTTTTATTATTTCTTTCCTGATAAGAACATTATATTTTACCCCTACCCCAGGGATCATTTTATACATAGGTGTGTATAAAATGATCCTTTACTAAACTTTAACAAAAACCTCTAATACAAGAAAACTACCTACATATACTAAAAAATAAGTATGCAGTTACAAAGTTAAGTCCAACAATAGAATTATTGCGATTTTGCCTTCAACTTTAGCCACACTTACGTTTTTCCTTTAAGTGGATCATTATAACTCACCTTCCCCTATCTATCTAAATCAATCATACTTCAATATCACTTTAGAGCGACTTCACTTGTTTAACTGGTTTCGTTTTCTTGATATTGCTGTCAATTATCAACCCAAGAAATTTGTTACATGGCATGTTCTTAATCATATTCGAATTCGAAGCTAAGAGAATATTATCAAGAAAACAACGGAGAAACTTTGGTTTTTGAGACATTAAAAGTTAATACATTTACATTACACCAATCTGAGATTTTGGAGATATCTGAGAAGATGGCATTATGGAATTATGGAGATCATTTATGTTGGTTTTGTGCCATAATATTATAGTGTCGTCGACAAATAAAGTAAATTTACCCTCTATATCAATGTTAGTCAAGTCGTTGATATAGAGCAGAAATACAGTAGGGCCGAGTACTGAGACTTGTGGTACTCCGTTGAATATATCAGAAAAACATCAGATACTGTTGAGTTGAATATTTAACCCTTTGACTTCTACTCGATAGATAAACATCGAACCATTTATGAGTAATACCCTCAATACCTTAGATGAAGTTTCCTAAGCAGAATCTCGTGATTTACAGTCAAATTCTTTAGAGTAATCGCAAAAAATGCTGTTGTGATCTCTCGTCTAATAATGTACCTATACACATCAAATAAAAATGTAAATATGGCATCACGAGTATTTTTGTTTGACTGAAATCAAAATTGTTTGGAGCTTATTATATTACCGAAGTTCAAATGTTTGGCTGGTTATGGCCGAGTTGGGGGGTTGGGTATTTCATTTTCAAGCTAAAACGGTTCCAACAGTTCTTACAAAACCTCATCTATATTGAAATATTCATATAAATACAAAGGTTCATGAAGATAACATATCTATTCTCAAAAAACTTCATGGAAGAAGCATACATTATATACAATAAAAGAAACTTAGCCTCACTAACAATTTCAAGAAAATATATCGATTGATGTTCAAATAGACAAAGAACAACAAAATATATACAAACTAAAGATATCCAATATGATAAGGTTCGAATGTTAAAACAAAGGTCTATTTCTCATATAACCAAGGAAGTGAAAAGCTTACAAAATTCTTCTCCTAGGAGATCTTTTTTATGAATAAGAATAACTGTAGCTCTCACAGTTCTAAAATTTCCATCTGTAATCAGAATATCCGATTTCTAAGTAATAGATCAGATTTAATTTGCGACGAAGACTAACGGCGTGAATTTCTTTTCTTTCTGAACCTTGGCTAAATAAATGAGTATTAACTTGATATTTTGAGGTTAAATAATTTTTTCCTCTGGACAAGTTGTTGTCGAAAAATATTAACTTATGATAGTGTAGCTTTGTATAAATATGATAAGAGTGTTTTAACTCATGAAGTTTTAGACTTATATCACATTTTGTATTTAATATGATTTTGAATGGTGTGATATATTGATAAATTAAAATAATTTTGATCTGTCTATAATCTGTGAATAACCTATTGAATTTATGTGAGGATGGTGTCAATGTTATTATTGGGTGTTGGTCTCTTATTCAAAAAATTTCCATTAGAGTGGGAGTTTAGACACATCACGTATCTCCTAGGTATCCTCAGACCAACTGATAAGTAGAACGCTCGATGCAGCCAGTTGAAAAACAATTAAAAAAAAAAGAATTATTTATCTGGCACACCTAGACTTGCGTAATACAACAATACATGATCAAGTGTTACCAGAAAATAATTTATTGAGTAGGACTCTGAGAGACATTCTGCCTAGACGAACAAATCAATTTGTTCCTTCAACTAATAAGGTTGTGATGGCTTCTCTTCCTTGTGAGTGGGCTTTCGGTATACAGATGATTCCCACTCGGTGTCGGTCCTTTTCATTAAGAATGGCAATTCATTGTGAAGATGATGGAAGGTATCACACTGTCAATGTGCTTCAGAAAAGTGTCTAGTTCTGTATTTCCATGGTTCCATATTATCAAGGTGTCGGCTATAACTGGTAATAGTAGTAAACCCATTGGCAGTCTCTCATCTTGCTTAAAGAATTCCTCCTTCAGTTGGAATTAGCAATTCCGTACACAGCATCCTAGTAATTCCATGATTACTTCTATAAGTAAGTTCGTCCTATTTTCCAGGTCCTCGTCTTCGGTTAGCTTCCTCTGTATGACATGAAATGCTTTTTAGACAGGAACATTGGTTTAAAGACTTTCCACGCCGAAATTGATCAATTAATCTTGCTCTGCGATTTCGATTGCCCCTAGTAATTCGACAAAATGCCTTGAATTCTTCACAAAATATGGAAGTTTTTTCTTGTAGTGGTTGTATTGTAGGAAGTAAAAATCTGGTCAGTTTTTGTGTAGCTGAATCGCTAGAGCCAATGATCAGTCTGAGCGGAACACCTTTCTTCTGAATTTTGGGTAGTCCATACAAGTGAGGTGGCTTAGTGTGGTGCGGTGTTAGCGATGATGTCTCCTTTTCCGAAAAATAGACTTGGTGTTTTTTCAAAGTCTGATACAGCCCTTAAAAAATCTTTCAATTGATGCAGTATGGTCCCATGCAATCTTCGTTTATTGTCTGTTCTGAAGAACATATTTGATCTTCTGTTCCTAGAGATCAGTATCCATCACAACAGTAGAGTTTCCCTTATCTACAGGTAGGATCTCGATGGTGTTATCTCTACGTAGGCCGTTCAGAGAGCTTCGTTCTTCATCGCTGTTAGATGTTGGAACTGGTTCTCGATCCGCTGTTTTCTGCGTTTCCATATAAATTCTTCTGCCTCGGTCTGATCAATAAAGGAATCGGTGGTTTCCACTGCAGTAATTATATCCAAAGTCGGCCCAAATGTGGGCGCAATGGCGAAGTTTAGACCTTTAGTCAACAAGGATTCCTCTATGTCCGTGAGCAGGCGGAAACTCATAGTGGTGACGTTGGCAGCTTCGTAGTTGTCTTGTTTTCGATTTGCATTTGGGCATTGTTTCCTCGCCAACTTTCCCCACTTTCTGTTGTAGGTATTCTGTCTTGGCGGATCTTCAGGCACGTGCTTTCTGTCTTGGCGGATCTTCATGCACATACTTTCTGTCTTGGCGGATCTTCAAGCACATGCTTTCAATCTTGGCAAAGATTGGTCCATAATCCTCTTCCAAGGTCTCTTTTCTTATTTCTTCAAATCGTTCTGTGGCATCCTGCATAAGAGTTGACCTCTTCCAACGGTGGTAATTAATTTGAGAACTTATGTGCTCGGCTGGCGCGTTCCAATATGCGTTTGACTCTCTTTCCTGGGACTGTCGATTTCAGCAGAAAACCTTTGGAGATGATGTTGTTGTCTCTCGCTCTCCACAAGAAACTGAGATGAGTTTCTATCTTGGTAAGCTTGACCATAATCTTTTCATATCCTCGGAATAAGTCGCTGCTACCGGGTCCGTACCGGGTGTTCAATGTTTGTTTGAAGGCGGTTGATAATGTTTCATGATAAATTTTATTAGTTCGGACTTTCATTGTCAAATATGATATATGATTTGAAATCCCTCAATTGAAAATCAAAATGAATAGCTGAAAACAACAATTATATTGAGCAAAAAAAACCTTAAATGAAATTACAATAAAATAAAAAAATTAAAGAATTCAAATAATATTATAAAATATTAGACAATGGAAGTCCGAGTTAATGAAACTCACCATGAAACATGAGCTGGCCAAATACCTGACAATCCTACTGCAACCATTTATATGAAATATATAGTTATTTATTAAGGACTCGGGACACTTTATTGAAAAGAGTACAAATATGAAGTTATGTCCTGGAGGCATACTAGTGAGCGAGCGTCGACGTAGTCTCTTTATACACGATGTCCGATCAAGGACACGATACGGCTATTTAGCGAAGTATTCCCAGCAGATATAACCGCACTCTTCGCTCATTGTTTATCATTAACTTTATTTCCACTGGAAATTTTTAAACAACGGGCTTCAGAGCAAGCGGTCGTGAATCAAGTGAAACTATATTGTGGGATGCGTTATGTTAACGATTTTCTATTACATCTAAACTCTATCGACACAAAAATACAATTCATAATGAAAAAATTAATTTAAGGGGCTCTAGCCTCTTTGGATGTTTTAGTGAACAGACGTGAAGATGGTACATTGGGCCAGATAGTCGACAGGAAACCAACACAGACAGGTACCAGAAGAAAAAATCTAACCGCCTGCCAAAACAAAAAAGAGTGGTGATGTGACGCCAAATTCAGTATCAATCAAAATTTCAACCCCAATACAAAAAAATAACTGCAAGTCCAAAGAAGTCTCGAAATATGAACCATCCCAATGTATCAAAGGTTGTTGAACCATCTAAATTCGCGACCTAGTCCACAAATGTAACACAATGTTTCTAAGTATGTATAATTAGTAAAGTATTAAACTTTGAAAACTAGTATAAATCAAAAATATGTTCAAGTTCGAATAAATTTCAGAGTGCCAAAATCTTTTAAAGTATCGACAATTATTGTTAGTGTCAAAATTCGGGAAAATAATACAAATCGAAAAATATTTTTAAGTCCTAAGAAATTTCGAAGTGCCGAAATATTTCAAAGTATCCACAATTGTTAAAGTGTCAAACTTCGGGAAAATAATACAAGTCGAAAAATATTACTAAAGTCTGAAGAAATTTCAAAGTGCCAAAATATTTCAAAGTATCGACAAATGTTAGATAGAGTATCAAAATTCGGGAAAATAATTTGATTTTGATAGGGTCTGGCTCATTCTACCCTTGAAGGCGACAGGGCATCGGCATGGGCCGTCCTAGCTTTATAACAGTGGAGCAGGCGGGGTTCATATGAAAGTTCTTAATTATTAGGGCGCCACAAGGTTTACCTTACCCTCCAGTGCCTTCTCATAATAATCCACTCGCGAAACCTAGAAATAGTGGAACACAATGATAGAAATTCAACGGGTGGGTATGTCTAGTGAAATCAAAATATATACATACAAGCCACCAACACTGTTTATTTTCAACCATATAGCACGACAATCCTGCTTACGTAACGTTAGTCGGTAACTATGGTAATGAGTCAGCAATCAGGAACATTCAGGGTGGAATAAATGACAAATGCGATGAAGTTACCATGGAGGTTACCATGGTATGTCCATATCACGTTTACGGGATCCACTCTTTTAAAACAAACATTAAATTGCGTGGTTATGGCGAGACTTCAATAGAATAGTGTCCGACAGCCTCCAAAAAAAAAGACCCTAACTTATATATAGTAAGGATAAGTAAATAAACTATTGAAGTAGTTCAAGGAATGAGTCCCTTATATGACAATTCTTTAAATTTACAATTTCTAAATACTTTTAAACGGAACAATGACCCACTGGGGGTCTCAAAACGCGAAAATGTCCAAAAGAATAAATATTCTTCTGTTATGGTCAAAGTCGGTTCAGTTGAAAATAATGATTGAATACCAGGAGTAAACATCAGTAATGGTACTTGCTGGAAAAAAAGGCGGTTGGCATTCCCTGTGGATTCTATCTCTGCTTCAATGGACGGCTCCTGTGTTGAGGGCTGAAATGACTTTACTGGGCCACAAAGTACATGTTTTGTGCCCTGCACTAGAACCCTTCGAAAAGGGCAGAATGTTTTCTCACGGCTTTGGCAACAAATAAGTCCGCTGAGGTGAATCAAATGGTCAATACGATTGATTATCCAAGTCTTTAACAAATGAGTGATAATGATGCTAAGAATACCCAAAATGGTGGAAAATAGACACACATGATATGCAAAATGTTTAACCAATGATTGTCGTCACTAAAACTATACGACTCAAATGCCGACAACTTGCCCAAAATTATACAGGCGGAGTGAAATCCTGGAATCCAAATCCAGAAGGTATAATACAAAATTAACCTCAGCACTTCAACACCTGTTGCATACCAAAACCACGTTTTCCGTCGAGAGAGGCCAAACTTTTATGTTTTCACTCTCGAAATGCGCGCCCACCACCTTATTAATTCAACCTGAGGAACTGCCCACGCCATCCAGCAGTGACTAGATTACTCACCTATTTAACAAAAACAGTATGCTAGCAACGTAGCCCTTAATTCAGGCAGAAACTAAAGAGTTCTACACTAGGCTAATATACGGTCATGAAGACAATTGCAGATTGTAAATATAAAATGGGTGATTCGTCTTGATGCGAAAAATTAACGTTACAGTAATTAAAACGTTGGTTGAGAGAACAAGACGTATTTGTGAACCTGAGAGTCTTCTGGAGGATCTCAATTGCCTGAAAAATGCCTTAAAAGGGAGTGGCAACAGCGAAGTAACCCCAGCTGGGCTGATCAAGGAAAAAGCTTTCCTTCCCTATGTTGAAAATATTACAGAGCGGACTGGGATAATTTTAGAGAAGCAAGACGTGAAACCAATATTTAGGGTAACATAAGCTATCAGACAAAGTAGTTGTTTCCTGACAGTATTTCGTAAATTTCAACACATAGGAAAGCTGGGAGAGATGAATGTTTCGTGTTTTAATTCGAATATTTATTTTCTTCAGTCTCCCCAATGATCTTAGAATGATTGGATTTCTACTTATCTTCAATATCTAAGGTAGGTAATGAATAAAGAAATAATACAGAGAAGAGAGAGTTAGCTTTTGTAAATTTCAAGAAAAATATTTTCTCTGAACTGAATTTTTGACATCATCAAATACAATTTATTATTACCATTACTTATTTTATACTTCATTGATATAGTCTTGCAGACCATAGGTACTAGTTATCAAGTCGAGTAAAGTGATTATTCTCAAGGAAATTTATCATTGCAAAAGAATTATAATACGAGAATAAATACCTTGTAATTTATTTTTTTGTTGTCAATCAGCAATTCTTCCTCTTTGGAGTAATTCCAATTTATTTTTGCTATTTCATTGTCAACTTTAACATATTCTGTCAATTCAACTGGTCTAAAATTTTTGGTATAAACATCAGCATCTAGGAATTTGCAGATGTCTGGTAGGTTACCTATTGTAGCACTCATTCCTATTATCTGAGTATTTGCTGAAAAATAATATGCTATGATTTACTCACTGAGTTACATACTGGATAAAAAAATAGTTGCCTTTTATATAAATGATTTTGGTTAGAGTAGCCTCCAATGTAGCACCTCTTCCTTCTTCTCCAATAAGATGAAGTTCATCAACAACTATAAGTCCTATTTCACTCATTCGGCCTGTTTCAATGAGACTATTTACAATACCTAATGCTTTTTCTATTGTGGCAACATAAACACAATTTTTTCTTCTTCTTTTCCTTGGTGGATATATACCTTTACTTGATGCATATTCCTCTACAAGAAAATCCAAAGCTACTCCAAAGGGAGATAAAGCCCACACCTGATAAACAAATATTTTCAAAAATTATAGTTCATGTCATAAAACTGAATATACCTTTTCTTGCACGATTGACACATATGGTAAAATCAATAAAGCATTACGTTTGTAACACATTACTTCACGAAACATAAGTATTTCTGCCACCAGTGTTTTGCCGCCACTAGTAGGAAGAGCATATATCAAATTCTTTTTATTTTCTATGGCAGGTAATTTTAAACATTCTTCTTGCCAATCTGAAACAAATAATAATATTTCAAATTCGCATGAATTGAACAATTATCATAAAATGAATATTTAACTTTGAAATTAATTTTAGAAATTCTTGAATTGTTACTTACCATACAAATTATCTATTCCTTTGTATTGCTTGATCAGATCTTTGACTTTAGCAGGCATACCATAAAATGGTCCTAAATTATGAAATTCTACTTTTTCAGAAAATGTCAAATTCAAAGTGGAATCAAAGGCTTTCCTAGGGTGTGTTTTAGAAGCATTATTGATCAAAGCTTTTCTGATGACACTACTAAAGCTCAAATTGAAGTTACTCCCAGTTAAACCAGATTCTTCAGGCCACTGCATAGCTGTTTCAGTATTTTCATGATTACTGTCTTGATGCTCTTTCAAGTCATCGCTGAAGATAATATCTAAGATTTTGTCAGAAACACTCTGCTCAGCATTTTCAATGCCCATTGCATAAATGGAATGTTCTATTTGTTCAAAAAGATTATCAACTTCTTGTCTATACTGTGTTGTTATTTCTTCATTTTCAAATAGAACAGATCTCTCACCGATTTCTTTATCAATGCTGGTTTCTTTAACACACTCTTTGAATTTTAGCCTCTCTCTGAAAGATAGTAGCAATGGTAATTTTGAGGTTTCATCAGACGTTACTGAATTACAATTGGTGGTTTTTGACTCGATTGTGCTTTCAATTTCATCAATAGCTTGAGTGCTTATGAACTGTGTAGAATCCATTAAATTATTTTCTTCATTTTCTTGAAATGCACAGCATTTTTCTTTCTGCAACAGTTGCATACAGATTCCACTTTTTGGTGAGAAAGAGTTATGTAAATAATTTGCAAAAGCATCAAACTCAGGTATATCTGCATTATTATTTCTACATACCGTTTTTGACACGTTCACACAATCTAGGGTATTTTGTAAAATTCCATTGTGTTGTTTGTTTTGGGCGAAGGATGCATCATCCGTTTTCAAACGTTTTTCCTGAGATACAGGAGTGGATTCAATGTGTCGTTTATTTTTTGATAATAAATCATGGTTTGGTGACAAACCAGTGGTATCAACAGTTTCGAACGAAGATAGAGAATCGATGCCACTAGATTTACCTAAAAGCAGATTTCAAATTAAATTAAATTATATTTTGTCTGTTGTGCATATTTGTATGTGCTCGCACTATTTAATTCACAGACGTCGATATATTGAATCATTCTTACATGACACACCTTAGAAAGAATAACATTAATAAATTAAACAGTAGTGTGAGTAAATGAAATTATCTTGAACTGTAAAAATGAAAGATCAAATATTCTAGAAAGGTCACTTAGTGCAACATGTATTTGACTGAGAAACTGAATTTTATATAGGTAGATACATGAAGTACTTTTATTTTAATACACGAGTAACAACTGATTATACATTTTTAGTGGCTACGCTATTCTTGCTAGTGTTAGGAGCAACCGCACTGTATATCGATAGTCCAGTTATGCTTAATGGGGATGATTCACGGAAGCAGCTGTTTATCGGGAAATAACAACTACGTACGAGTAACAACTGATTATACATTTTTAGTGGCTACGCTATTCTTGCTAGTGTTAGGAGCAACCGCACTGTATATCGATAGTCCAGTTATGCTCAATGGGGATGATTCATGGAAGCAGCTATTTATCGGGAAATATTCATTATTAAGTAGACTAGAGTAGGATATATACGTTTGTTGTGGCAATACATTATTTTGGGGAATAAACTATTTGTTCAGAGTAAAGTGTCTTAATGTATTAGTGATAGGTACCTAACACTAGAGTGTGATGTATATTTCAAATCAAAAGGTCATTTGGAAATTGTGAATTACGAGTATAAGGTTTGTGAAAGTGGCAATGAGACAGAGGCTGTTGAAATATGAATCCTATTTATTCGATATTTTGATAAAAGCACACAGAATTATTGCAATGCTCATATCAATCCACTTTCAGAGAGTAGGGATTAAACTCCATAGGAACCTTTATGTAATATAGCAGAAAGTAATGTTTCCATCCATCCATGGAAGAAATTGACAATAAGAATAGATGGAAATATGTTCCATGACCATGTACATTAGTATGTCATTTAACAACATTTTTTCGAAAATTTCAACAGTCCTGAGAAGTATACAAGTGAGCCAATCTGGCGAATCAAATTTATTATATCAACTGTTGAAGAAAGCAAAACAGCTGCTCTGTATTTTTGAAATGTTCATTTAGAGTTGTTGATAATACAATAAACTGTCGGTCTAGTTTTTAATTTACCAATTTGTTTATATTCTTCTGTAATTAAACTCAGTAAATTTCAATAGTTTACGGGCCCAGAGCGTTTCTAACTGATAAGAAAGTTAAAGAGAGAGAAAATGGATTTCAGACCACATGTTGACAAACTTTAGAGTTCTTCACTTTTAACAGTTATGGCAAGTCATATAATGGATGTCGAGAAAATAGTATGCAAATACAGACAACTGTTGACACATACTTATAATAAAAAATAAATACAAATTCAAAAATGTAAATAAAAACATTCACAGAAATTAAATAATTGGCTTAGCTAATAAACTCATATCATAAAAACACTAGTTTTGTAGTTCTAGTTTTGTAGTTAGTACATTGTAAAGATCAAAATTCAGCGAGTTTCTATAGCAGTCGATATATCTATATCTCAGCTGATCTTGTATTGTAGTTATGAGTTTCTGAGTTATCCGTAACAATTTAATATATTTTAATGCTAATATGAATATACGAATTGAGCAGTGGTATAATACTAAGTTGAATGAATTGCTCACCACAATAGTTCCTATAACCAAGATTTACCAAGATCCAAATGACCTTTTATTGACATCTGAATTAGATAGGTTTCCCCAAAGTGAAATACCATACGAAAGGGTAGAACGAAATAAGGAGAAATATGATATTCTTAGGATATCAGCATTTGTCATGAATATTACTGGAGTTTTTTCCCAACACCAAATCGTTATTTTTAATACCTCGACACGTGTTTCGATCACCAATTGATCATCTTCAAAGAGTCAGTTTTAATCTTCCCCTCGCTGCCCCTTCCAGCAAATCAGGAATAGCAGACCATGTTTGGACCCATCAACACAACATCGAGTGGTCCCAAGCTGAGATCTTACACAGAGAACATTGGTTTAGGAGAAAATTCAAGAAAGCCGCATACATGTTGTCCAACAACGTATTCGGCCAAGCCAGCGTAGAAATACGCAACATATGGAAACCCATCATCAATAAAAGTAGTGAAATTTACCAACACCAAACACGTAATAAAAATGACATTCGCTTACCAGTCTCTAGGCTTTGTGGGACAGAATTCTCCAAAATACCAAGGAATTCTATGTTATAACTGTTTCAATAGGATCTTTGGCGAGATAAAAAGTTTTAATATCTTCAAAACAACATTGTTTAATTATCTAAATGAAAATGTTTTATACAATAGAGGAGTACCTCACTGTTTGATGCTAATAATTAGAAGTTTAGTTATGCATGTACAAAGATTGTCTGTGAGTTTGTGTAGAATGTGAATAAGTTTGTGAACAAGGAAGAGTAAATGATGACAGTGTGTAATCTGCTGACTTTTTATATTCTCCTGTAAGTTCTTAAGTTTATTATGAGTTTTAATATGGTTTCACTAGTTTTTTTGATAAGTTTTATACAGTTGTGTAAAAAAACCTTTAATGATGAAAAAATTATTTGTATCTGTTAGTATATAGTTTGTTGGCAGGACAATTTATGTGAAAAAATTAGAAATTATGCAAAAGTGTAAAAAGGTATATACTGGAACAAAGTTTGGAAAAAAAACATTAAAAAAGTGACAGATCAGATACATTTTTATTACTTGCACCCATTTTTTTAACAAATTGCCTCATTACAAAAAAATTGAAACCTTATACAATTATAAATAATGTGTTAAGAATCGGATTTTAGAAAATCCTGGAGTAATATGCAAGATATTTCAGGACATGCATGAAACTATAATAATGCTAATGCCTAGTGCTAACAAAATTATAAAATACCTGTGTGCTTTCAACTTGTTTAACAAAATATTTTCTTGTCAATAATGTGCTGTTTGTTATCAACTTTTCCACTAGTTAAGGCAATTATTTGGAAATAAAACGAGAAAGTGTACTTTATACTATGTCTACTTGAGTTAGCTTTTTTTTACAGTCCTTGAATGGCCAATAGCCGTCTTACAAATCCTTTGAAATCATAAAATATAAGCCAGTAATCGAAAGCTTTGGATTGGTCACAAAACATAGCACCCGCAGATTTTCTTTCAGATTGATGAACGGGTTTTAGGAATACAAATAAAGCATCCTGTTCACCTTCTGAGGATTGAAACCCAAACTGGCACAACTTCATTATATTGTTTTTTTCGAAAAAGGCTATATCTTGTGTTCACCGGTTTTTCTACAACTTTGAACAAGGCGGTTAACAAGGCAATCAGCCTAAAATTGCTTGAGTTTGTCAAGATTGCCTCCTTTGTGCAGAGGAATGACCAAGGCAATCTTCAATAATGATGAAAATAAATTTCTAGAAAATGAGAAGTCTATTACCACCACCAACACTTTGATATACTTACCTAGAGAAATGTGTAATGTGTTAGTGTAGTTTAATTTTTGGTTTGACACATTTTTTAAACAATATTGAAACATTTTGAGGACTTTCTAGTAAAAGTCTATTCACGATAAACCTTAGTTTTTCCAATTTTAAATGAATGTCAAGGAAAATTGCAAAAGTATTACCTATATGCTTGAAGTAGTTATTTGTAGGTTTGTCAAAAGTATTATCCGTTTTTACATCATAATCTTCAAATGCTATGGAGTTCAAAACTGTATTGTCCAGATCAAGAGAGTCCATATTCAGTGATACTAGTCTCTTATTGTGTTACACTGTGTAAAATTCGAACATTATTTACTTATTAAAACCATATAATAGCCGAGCGAAACATAAATTCAAATCATCACCAGCGTTGTGATTTCTCTATCTCTCTCTCTCTCTCTCTAATTTATATGGCCGTATTTGGCCAGGCTCCTCCTGTCCATAGTAAACAGAAGCTTCGTCTTGGGGTGCAGTGGTCTTTTTCAAGGCAATGCTGCCACCCTGTTTTTTCATTCACTTCTTTTTTTACTGGTCGTCTCCTTTTCGGGAGGCCTGTTTTTATAAAACTGACAACCTCGTCGTCGAATCCAGCATGGTTACTAGCGTAGGGGACCGCCAGTCCTCTCATCTTTCACTTCAATATTAATTTGATAAATAACTTTATTTTTAGTTTACATCGCCGTATTATTTTTATGCATCGTAACTTTTTAAATAAGGGAGAGCGCCGCTTTTTTCTCTCGGATTTGTAATCTACGCATCAAAATACGTAAATACAGTCAAACATTTTTTCAAAATCGCCGGTTGTCCACATAACGAAAATTTACCGACAATAAATACTCTATTTAGCTGTCGAAAAGCAAATATACTCTTACACAGCTTCTTACTCAGTTCAGTATGCATGTGTGCATACCATGACAGATTCCGGTCAACAGTGAGTCTTAGTAGTTTGGCAGTATCATCGCCATTTTCAGTGGTTTCATTATTTGAGGTCGTAAACAAGTCTTGCTTTCATTTAATTTCAACTGATTTGTTGTGACCCACAGAGACGCCTGTCTCAGAGTATCATCAGTAATTGACAGTAAATCGATTATGTTTTTCTGAGACGTTATTAGAGTTGTGTCATCTGCGAAAAGAACACATTTACCTGGTGACATAAAATGACTGAAGTCATTGAAATATATCAAGAATAGCAATGGTCCCAGAACGGATCCCTGCGGTACACCATTCTCGATAGTTTTATTGTCAGACATGTTTCCATTCACACACACAGGTTGGGTTGTGTTACATAAGTACGACTGAAATAAACTGAGTGGTAGCCCCCCCATTGCATATCACATGTTCAACTCTCTCAAGACCCTCGATAACCAGACTCATAGTTTTTCGAATTGCATCTGTTGTTGATCTACCCGCTCTGAATCCGTATTGATCTTCACTAAATAATTTGTTATTAATAAAAAAGTTCATGAACCTTGTTCTTCAAAATAATTTCAAAGATTTTTCCCAAAACGGTAATGATTGATATTGGTCTACAGTTACCAATCAGAAACCTGTCTCCTTCTTTAAAAAGAGGCAATAACTTTGTACATTTAAACATGTCTGGATAAAGGTGATTGACAATGTTTCGTGATGAATTTCACTAGTTCGGACTTCCATTGTCTATTATATAAAATGATTTGAAATCCCTGAAACAAGTAAAAAAGAATAATTAAAAAAGNATAGACCGAAAAAATTTAAATCTTTTTATCAAAATATACTATGTACACATCTACATTTCAGGCATTCTCTACCTGGAGGGTAGAATAACAGATGGCTTCTGCTTCTCACAAGCGCGCCCTCACGCCCCGCTGGAAGGAGGCAGTGGGGAACGCCACCTGCGGTGTTAGCTCATTGAGCCGACAAAAAAACGATTGAATCGTGTGCGTCCTGTCGACAAGACTCATGAACCCCATCATAATTATTTGATATATTCAAGTTGCTCAAATGAAAATGAACTGTCGTTGTTGTGTTTGGCTGGATACTCCTGAAAAAAGGTCATGAAAAAACCAGGACAGATTGTCTGTGCCAGTTTTTTCATGAACTTACAAATGGTCGTTAACATGCCGCTCATGGAAGATGTCGAGTGATTCATTAATCATCCCTCCATGTCGGCGGGGCTGATTATGATTGCTGATTGCTTTAACTGCCGTGATTGTACTAGTCAACGGACTTTTCGGAAGGAACCACTTGAAGTGCTTGTAAGCAAGCCGTCGGATTAGGTCCGTAATTGGCTTGACTTCCGCTATGTCTCGCAGACGCTCCAATGAGATGTATCGATTTGTTTAAAAAAATATGTTTTCCGTTAACCAGCTGTTGCCCGCCTACAGACGACAACTCTCAAAAGTCCGAACTTGTGCGAGCTCAGGACTAACGAGGTCTTACCTTTTGACGTGTGATTACTAACACGCTTTTGGTCATGATCAAAGCACCTTATTCTGCATCGTCTCAAGTCTCCTTAATGGAGTCCTCTTGAGGTTGCAGAATACAGGACAAGCGTACAACATAGTTGGTCTGATAACTTGTTTGTATATCAGGAGCTTGCTGTCAATACTTAGTTTGGAATTTCGTACAATTAGAGGATAGTTGCGTTTAATTGCCACTTCCGCTATCCGAATTGCCAAACTTTAATGTCCATGAAAATTCAAGCGCTTATCCAGGACAACTCCCAGATACCTCACACTTTTCTGTTCTTCCACGCACTTTCGATTCTAATCATAAGTTTCCTGAAAATCTTCACATCAGTAAATTTATTCGTGAAATAGACAAGTTCAGTCTTTGTCGTATTTAGTCTTATCCTATTCCTCTCTATGTTTTCGCAAACATGGGGAAGTCGTATGAATAAAGAGAATATAGGTGTGGGGATAGACGGATAGCCGTAGAGATAGCTTGGTGAATTCTAATCCTGAATTTTCGGTTGACCATCTAAGAATGTGAGATTCTTATCATGTATAAAGGCATGTGTGCCGTCCATATTTTTGATAGAACAAGAATCGTTTTCAAATATGAACATTGGTGTGCGCTTAGCGCCTTTGTGAATGGAATGCCATAGTACGTTGAATCTCTTTATTTTATGAAGAACCAATAGTGTCGAGGATCCAGTGTTTTTGTCGAATAATTTTACATTGGATAACTGAAGTTTAACACTTGGTGTCGTTTAGCGCCTTCGACTATTCGCCGGCAACTCGGTCAACGATGACTTTAAATTTTTATCGTTTGGATTTGGTGTTAGGCACTTTTCTTTTCCTTTCTTTTTTTTCTCTTCATAACTAGTAACGCTACTATTGCAACTTCTTCAACGTCCATTCTGCACCAATGTACAAAAAACACTCTCAATCGGCTTAGTGGTCCTAGTTGCATAAAATATGTCCTGATCGCCGAGGACCGAGTCGCTGGCGACACGAATTATCTCACCACCTAGGACAATCCCGCTGATCTAGCAGTACCACCACCCTGTTCCAGATGCTGACAAGACAGTTCTTACAGGAGCGCACATCTTTGAAGCTTCGCATCCAGAGTCAGTCAGATTTTATTCATCAAACCAACAACACGTATAATTTCATATATTTCGTATTTCTGTAATTTTTTATTTTCAAGTTTGTAACAATAAAAGTATTTTTTAAAAAAGCAAGTTTAGTGCCGTCGATAGTTAATTGGCGCAGTCGACAGTAGGATTGTCAGAATTACGCGTATCGTACGAGAGATTTTCGTTTCAACGATTAATTGGCAATCGAACCTTTGTGAAAGCAGAGCGGCTCCTAGAACTTCAGGAAACCCAGTCAATCGAAGACCTGCAGAAAACTCCGTACCGAAGCTGTTTTCGAGAAGAGGAACTTCATCGTCCCCTTCTTTAATTTAAGTAGAATTATTAACTATATTAGTTATAATTGCTTTTGAAAGTGTTTACAATATAGAATATTTGTAAATGATACTCAAGCATTAAGTAGAGCAGTATATCGGATAAAAATAAAGACATTATTATTATACCTTTTGAGTCAACGAATGACTTTAATTGAGGGAAACTAAAAAATATTGAAATCTGTTTTTGTTATAATTATTGAAACAGTTCCTTGCGGCACACACACACACATCCGCCACTAACAAAATGCTTCTCCATTTCAAACAAAATATTAACTATAACACTTTCTCGGGTATAGGTAGGTACAA
Organism: Leptinotarsa decemlineata; assembly: GCF_000500325.1. NCBI lineage: Eukaryota > Metazoa > Arthropoda > Insecta > Coleoptera > Chrysomelidae > Leptinotarsa > Leptinotarsa decemlineata. The sequence continues at coordinate 19,971 of NW_019291809.1, read as the reverse complement.
TTAACACAATATCACTATGATGGAGCTAAAAATCGACTAAATCAATGTAATCAGAAACATGCCAATTTGAGTCCAGATTGAGGATACGCCACGACGATGCGCAATATTTCCCGCCTAATTTACTTATAATTCTGATTGTTTCTGTGGTAGAAACTCATGAAATGTATTTAGTGGAAGCACAAAAAATATTATGATGAACCAAAACGTCCACATCTGTTTTTGCATATTAGGCGGTTTCTTGTTGACATAAATACAACCATATCCATTTAGGCAGAATAATTTTCAATTCTATGTTGTGCCGCCTCCTTTGTTATATTTTTATTTTTTTAACTGGTGGGCTTATGTAACCCGATACATTTTCATGGACAGTGAAGTTCTTACTGATCCACTGCTCCTGCAGGAAGAAGCAGAAGCGTCGTATGCTTTCAACGAGATATTTTTGCAAGTTTAGCAAGATTCTCACTGCTCATGAAAAAGGTAAAAAGTGATGGATTTCAACATTAATTTGTTATTTATTGTTATTGAATGATTTTTCAGAACAATCTAAAACTCATTTACCAAGAGTTTGGTAGAAACTTGAGTAAACATAAATAAAGTGTCTGAAGGAATTTCATTTTCGGAAACTAGATTTTACAATTTCAATTAACTATCGGCATAATTGAAGTACTTAAATAATCCTGANTAATATTTGCCGTCTTTTACTCATGTGTCCATGTGTTATTCCATAGATGGTATAATTTTAACCTATTTTTGCCGCCCCGGGCAATTTCCCGGTTTCCCCCCCCCCTCTAGATCGGGCGCTGCTGCCGCTGAAAGAATATTGTTTTGAACCAAAACATCCACTTTCGTTTTTGCAGATTAGATTTTTTTATATTTATACCACCATTTTGATATTTACACCATTTTCATTTAGGAAATTGCTCCCAGCTGGTGGAATAATTATTAATTTTATTGCCTGTCTCATCATTTACCTTACTTGTAATTTTTAAACTGACTTCAACAACTCCAGTGCAATTTGCAGGCATGTCCTTAGAAGAAAATTCAATAGAATTTTTCTGTTTTCGTTTATTATAATACATTCACTCACGATAATATAAAGTTTTGATATTACAAATGCAAAGACATCTTGGTGAACAAAATTTTGAAACGAGATATGCAGAATACGTCAGAATAGTTACTGACTCCCCGTAACTTTTTCAATGTATAATTTCTAGACAAAGTGGTGTCACATCGCATTAGACTTATCTAATATATAAAAATGGATGTTTGTTGGTAAGTGATATACCAAAAAATATTATTATTATTGTAAAGTGTATTTTCATAAGAGAACTTTCAAAACTGTCATCAGTGTTGAAATAGACCTGAATTTCAATAACTAATTTATAATAATAGATCAAAGAAAAAAATACTCTACGTATTATTCAACGAATGTTACGCTCATGAATGTTAACCTAACCGTGCTCAGCTGATGGGCCAATATTCATATATCTTTCTATCTTACGGCAAATTTGATCCTATGTTTAGACAAGAGAAGATCCTATGTCTAAGATCCTATGTGATCGGCACGTTTTTTTTCCGCCTCACAACGCAACGTTGCCATTTATCAATTTTAGTCGCAGAATATAACTGATAACCAGCCCGTGCAAAGCGTATTGTTAAATCATCTGAAAATGGAACTTTTAACGGGTGATGATCAACTGTATTGCCAAAAATGCGCCAAACTGACTATTATAAAAAAACAAGTATAGCTAAGACACCAGTCAACCTAATAATAACACCGACGATCTTCAAACATGACTCAACCTCTGACGAAAGCACTAAACGCTTATGAAGGTTCAATCTAGCAGACCACTATTATAATTTTCATGCAGTCATTGTTCACTGTGGTTCTGGCGTAGAATCTGGCCATTATATTACGCATTGGTCAAAGACGAAATAGACTGGTTTAAGTTTGGCGATAGTCGTGTCACTGAGTGTTCTGGCGATGCCTTGAATTTATAGGAGCATCTGGATATACCCTACATTTTGTTATACGAAAGAGAGGACATTGGCAAATTAAGATCTTCAGATGATGTGGTGCTGCAGGTTTTTCTGGGTTTTCCTGCAGCTGAAAAAGCAAATGCGCCACTGGAATTGATAAAGTCGCCCCGGAGCGCCAATTAATTTTTATTGTTGTNTGAAAATTCAATTATCCAGGACAACTCCCAGATACCTCACACTTTTCTGTTTTTCCACGCACTTTCGATTCTAATCATAAGTTTCCTGAAAATCTTCACATCAGTAAATTTATTCGTGAAATAGACAAGTTCAGTCTTTGTCGTATTTAGTCTTATCCTATTCCTCTCTATATGTTTTCGCAAACATGGGGAAGTCGTATGAATAAAGAGAATATAGGTGTGGGGATAGACGGATAGCCGTAGAGATAGCTTGGTGAATTCTAATCCTGAATTTTCGGTTGACCATCTAAGAATGTAAGATTATTATCATGTATAAAGGCATGTGTGCCGTCCATATTTTTGATAGAACAAGAATCGTTTTCAAATATGAACATGGGTGTGCGCTTAGCGCCTTTGTGAATGGAATGCCATAGTACGTTGAATCTCTTTATTTTATGAAGAACCAATAGTGTCGAGGATCCAGTGTTTTTGTCGAAATATTTTACATTGGAAAACTGAAGTTCAACACTTGGTGTCGTTTAGCGCCTTCGACTATTCGCCGGCAACTCGGTCAACGATGACTTTAAATTTTTATCGTTTGAATTTGGTGTTAGGCACTTTTCTTTTCCTTTCTTTTTTTTTCTCTTCATAACTAGTAACGCTACTATTGCAACTTCTTCAACGTCCATTCTGCACCAATGTACAAAGAACACTCTCAATCGGCTTAGTGGTCCTAGTTGCATAAAATATGTCCTGATCGCCGAGGACCGAGTCGCTGGCCACACGTTAACAGTGCGTAACGTGTAACGTCTCTCACTTTCCTCAGACTGTCCAAGTTCGTTCGGATTGGGCGGCACTGGCTTCGCTAGTCTGTGTAAGTTAAAGTTCTGTGCTAGTCTGCTGCAGGCTAGGCGAGCTGGATAGGTCAGTCGGTTGGAAAGACTGACATTATTTTCTGACGCGACCAATAGTGTTACACTAGTTCATTTATTGGATTGAATAACTCCAACATGAAAATGGATATTATTGAAATTCAAAATTTCATCCGGTCCAATAAGAACCAGTCCGTAGTAGACTTCAATTTTGTCGACTAGTATTTACCAGTTCTGTCAAATATACAATTCTGAATCGTTTACGTAAGTCGTTTAATTTCTGGATGTACCTAAATCGTATAATCAAATGGCGTCTATCGATTTGATCTAAATCGGGCACCTCAAAATTACCCATGTCATGAAGGAATATGTTAACGGAATCATATTCGAATTTCCTGAAGTGTAAGTTGGAGCTCGATAGTTTATCGAGGCTTCACAGTCGCAGAGTAAGGTTAATAATGAAATTATCCATATATAAGGAGAGCACCTATTCCAATAAATGAACAGTTCTGTATATTGCGCAGGTAAAAGTCACAATCCAATATTTCTAGTTATTTTTCAAATCAAGTGGACCAGCTAGATCAATTCCCGTGACTTCAAATTCAGAATTTTTCTCGTATCGAACTAAGTGGAATTTGAGTTTCTGCATGACACGAAAATCTATGTTTTTTTAATGATTTTGTCAACGAGTTCACGTTGGTAAAATAAAAATTGGAAATACTCGTCATCAATTATATAAAGTAGGCGCGTTTTAACTCTTAATAAACGGTCTTCATCTCGTAATACTTGAAATCCGGTAATCATCTTTTTGTTACACATTTTCAAATAATCCGAAAACTTTCTTGGATATATTTCAGGAGATACAATTTTGCCTTTTCAGCTTCATCGCTTGTCAGTTCTCTTTGAGCTCTATGTTTTTTAGAATTATATACATGTCTAAAAATTCATCCAACCATCCTGACGATATTAGAAAATTTGTGAACAAATTGGAAACATTTGGCTTGCGTCTTTCCATATTCATCTTTTCGTCAGAACATGTAATTTCTGTTCGAGGTCAGTTTTCTGCTGGTTCTTTCAGCCAACATGGTCCCTCCCACCATTTGGACTGACTCAGTAGCAGTGGACTGCATCCCTTAGATGGGAGATCTGCAGAATTAACATCGCCGGGTACATATGATGCCATTCGCTTGCCTGAGTATAAACACGGATTTCTTCAAACCTATTACCGACAAATGTATTCCATGACAGTTTTGTTTTGATCCATGTCGAGACTACCATTGGCTGCCCGACACTGACACTAATCTGGAAAAATTCTTAACAGAATGGATTAGTATTGCATTTTCTACTAAAACGAGGGGCCGCCATAGGAAAAAAACAGAGATGCTAATACCATCCAGCCCCAGAGCTGGATGGTATTAGCATCTAGCGTAGTCAGGGTGTGGAGATTCCCCAGCAGAATAATGGCAGTGTCTTTAGCATTATTTAGATGAAGAACGTACTGCCTTCTACCTTCGGTAAAATGAGGACGACTCTGGTTTTACGGAGGGGAGCCCCTTGGATCCAAGCAACTGGAGGCCAATAACGGTCGGCTCGGCTCTGCAAAGGTTATGCACCGACCATTGTCGATTGAAAACGGCTCGCTACATCTCTGAACGCAAACTAGCGCGGTTTCACAGATGCTGACGGAACATTGGCTAACTCTATGATTTTAATTACCTATTTAAAGAGAGGCGAGCTACCAGAAAAGGGGTTTTGCGGATTGTATCTAGACATAAGAAAGGCGTTTGACACGGTGAACCAAAAACCCGTGATCAGAGCTCTCGGTAGATTGGGCATCGATCCACGAGCGATTAAGTATATCGTTAGTCTTCTGACATGAGAAAAACGCTTGAGGAAGCTATTTTATAGCGAAACACGTATTTCAACACTTCAACGAGACTGACTACCCAGTCAATGAGACAGGCTGGACCAGCCGGCTGTCACGTGGTGCGCTTACCTCAACCTATTACTTTTTCCCGCTCGCCACACCGTTGTGACGTCACAGCACACGTCATTCGGGAATTGAAATGAATAGCGGAGAATAGAACGTAGGTCGTCGGTGTGGTCACCGTATAGAAGTGGTAGACTTTGTCCTTAGCCTCGACACTAACGTGAGATATTGGAAGTAATTGTGAATTGTTGAAAATGGTGCGGTTTATCTGATGAAAGGTGTGTGTGTGTAAGAGTGAGTGGACGGTTTAACATATGAGAGGATGAATATGGTATCGAGGTGATTCGCTTGATTCGTTCCAAAGGCTAGTTGAGGCCAGCGCAAGCATCACAGGTTTGAAATCGGTTGTAAAATAAATAGTTGTTTATGGGGGCGATGTAGCGTTTGAACCGTTGCCAGTCTTAAAATTGAGCATGAAGGGTTAAGAAAGAGGATTGATAAAAATTGTATGGTAATGCGATGACGATGACTAGGAGGGCCTAAACGTTTCAACGTGCGATCCAGTACGCTAGAAGGGGGCATTAAAAAGCAGTATCTTCGTTAACCTATTTAGCATCATCAGGAGGAGGAGATGAAAAGATATGGATAACATGAACAGAAAAATGTATATAGGGTATCGTTTGAGAAAGGAAAAATGTAACGAGGATCTAGCATTTTAACGTTTGATCCCAACTTTAATGAGGAACGTTTACAGTGTAGCTTATTTGAAGCATACTATCATTTATGATATTTCGGTAACCAAGTTGGCATTATTATTGTGAATTAGTGAAAGTGTTTTGATGTCATCGTTTTTAAGTATAAAATATTCTCAATCGACCAAACAGGTCGATTGTTTTACAAAAGTGTCTAAATTTCCGTTTTGATATGCTTTGAAATAACATAATAAATCATCTAAATCTTGATGGGCCTTGGCATAATTTTTACAAATTCCACAAGAATAAACTTTTAAACACCTTTGTATCAAATAACCACGGACGTAGCTCACAAAGTCAGGAAGAACTATTAAATGGGGTAATTCTCGAGACTAAAGGTATTCAAGGGTTTCTATCTAGGGATTAGTTGACCTTATCACTCTCAGGTAATAAACAAGAAATTTTCCCATTTCCCAAAGTCTTCTCGAAAATCATTCTATCCTGTGATCGATTTCATCATTTTGATAAGTGTGCTTGTTTATTGTTTCCCTAATTTATTTATATCATACAATATTGCCAATAAAATGAAATTTAGCTATCATATATAGCAAAATAGTTATCTATTCTTTTTGAATAATAAAAAAAAATTTCAAATGAAGAAAATAAAAATACAAATTCTTTTTCAATAATCAAGAATGAAAAAGTAGAAGTATTATTGAAAANTACACCATTTCCATTTAGGAAATTGCTCCCAGCTGGTGGAATAATTATTAATTTATTGCCTGTCTCATCATTTACCTTACTTGTAATTTTTAAACTGTCTTCAACAACTCCAGTGCAATTTGCAGGCATGTCCTTAGAAGAAAATTCAATAGAATTTTTCTGTTTTCGTTTATTATAATACATTCACTCACGATAATATAAAGTTTTGATATTACAAATGCAAAGACATCTTGGTGAACAAAATTTTGAAACGAGATATGCAGAATACGTCAGAATAGTTACTGACTCCCCGTAACTTTTTCAATGTATAATTTCTAGACAAAGTGGTGTCACATCGCATTAGACTTATCTAATATATGAAAATGGATGTTTGTTGGTTGGTTGGTAGGTGATAAACTTCTACATCGCTCAACCGATCGTGATGAAACTTGACATGTATAAGTAATTTTTCATAGATAAGTTTTTTAGGCTTACATTTTTCTGTAACTCGCCACTAGATAGCGCTGTAGAACAATTTTGCACTGTTCTATAACGCTGCGCACGCCTAAGTTTGTTGATTCTGATTCTGTCAAAACATTGGAACAGCAGCGATACAGCAATATAGTATTAATTGGTACTACAACTACCAAATTCTACGCGGGTGAAGTCGCGGGCAACAACTAGTATTTTATATTACTAATTTCAATCTATCGCGAAACCACCCCTTCATCATGATATTCAATGACAATTCCTGAATTACGAGGGAATCACCATCTTGTTGCCACCAAATTGCCTGGTATCATTTGCAAATTGCAAAGTCTCATCTTAATAACGAATCTTTCTACCTCCAAGACGATAACTTCAGATTTTTTTCAGGTAATTTCTTGGCCACATGAATTTCTTCTCTTCCTATAAGAGCACTTCTCCTATCTCTTTTCATAAATTGATTATTCATTTGCTTTAATGTGCACAATAAAATATGTCATGATATCTTGGGCATCGATTCATCGCGACTTTTTTCAAGGTTGGAATTTCATTTCGGAAAAAGAACAAATGATATTTTCTACGAATAGTGTATTTGGTGCATTATCAAACTGAATTTGTTTTTTTCTTCTAGTTTCAATGTTTTTAGATACATACATTTAACTTAATTTTCTTGAAAGGTTTTTAAAATTCTGTGAATACTTCTCGTCGACACTTTGGTTAAATCACTATAGGTATACACAGATCAACAACGTCGTTATGCAACATATTTTCATTCCGTTCACGGAGCCCACAATATACATTATATATAATAGTTTTTTCTCCTTTAGATTAATTCGGACGTTTGCGTTTGCTTTGACTGATTTCACTTTCCATATTGCTCACAGTTCATAGCACGAAATTAAACTTGATTTATAATAATATTTCATTTGTTTCAACACTTGGTTCACCTGATATTTAATTTTTATTTACTGTTAATCCTTTTCCTAGAGATGTAGGTACCGAATAATGTGACGTCGACGATATCATAACTTCTTAGGAATGAATTAAATCTATAGAAAGTGTACTATTCTTTTTTTATGTTCATCTAGGGATAGGTATTATACCAAAAAATATTATTATTATTATTATTATTGGAAAGGGTATTTTCATAAGAGAAATTTCAAAACTGTCATCAGTGTTGAAA
>NW_019291808.1:54154-64380 GCF_000500325.1 Leptinotarsa decemlineata | reverse complement strand
AATACCATCGTGTAGTACCTTGAAAGTGCCAATGAAAAAGTGTTATTCGTTTTTTGATATCTTTTCAAATAAAGTCAGAAAAAAATAAAATTGATATTGTCAAATTCTCGTTTTTCCCAAATATCTCAGCAGGCCATGAAAATTTTTCAAGTTCCTAAACAGCATGTAAATAAGCTTTAAAGAACACAACTTTTTCCTAATTTAACCTAAGCTGTATCTCCAACAGGTACTGAGATTCCCATGCTTAGGATCCTTATCTTGGACACACTGTATATGGTCAGTCACCAGTCGAAAAAACCCTAAAACTTTTTTACCAATAGCTCTCTTCCTTCGTTTAGCTGTAGATAGCGGCTAATCATTTTTTTGTTTTACTGAATTTAATACAAGACACCAAAACGGAACTACACTCGGTTGAACTGGCAACCAAAACGAAAAAGAAAAACAGGGTTTTCCCGAACTCCCAAAAGTACCTCGTATATCGCACTATTCGAATAACTGTCGCGATTGAACTCTGGTTTGCCCCTTCCTTCAAATTACGTAATTAATTTTCCGATTTTATCTCCCCTTAAAATTTTCCTCTAATTCTTTGCACTCAACTCGACCTGTCCACGACCCAAAACCCCTGACGGACACCTCTCGACTTCCCCAAAAACCCACTCTCTTGCGTTCCATTCCCCTCAACCCCTTTTTTCCCTAAGTCAGCGGATATTTCCCTTCTCAAAATTGAATGGAATAGTACGGCACATACATCCAATCAGAAATTCAATTATGTCATTTATGTCTTCCGGTCGCTTCGTGATTCGTTAAGTATATCGGCCATCTTTAATTTGTTTTCACCATACCGTTCCCAGCTTATCGCTGACTTTTCAATAAAATCCAACTGTGTTTCATAAACAAAGTGTCTCCACAGCTACCAATAATAATGAGTGTTTGTATCGGGTCCTTACAAAGTAACTGAATGAATCCCACTGTATCTTGTGGTGGTTCAAATCAAATATACATCCGTTCAGTAAGATATCGATTACTTTTGGCAATCTTCCAAAATTTCTCGATTCCCCATGAACTTTAATTTTTCCTATTTAGACAAATATGCGAGACCACAGAGATTACAAAATAAAATATGAGGCGAACTGTTACAAAATCTCCAACATTTTTTTTATGTTTCCGACTATCGAAGTTGCAGGTGAAAGTCGCTTCTCCAATCAGGCGGATAGCTGTTTTCTGGATGGAATCCAGCAGCTTTAGGGTATGCTTAGGGACGGAGCTCCGTACATGAGAACAATACTCCAAAGAAGGTCTGATCTGAGCTTTATAAAGCATCAAGAGTTGATGAGGTGGGTTCAGTTTTCTGGTTCGAAACTATGCTCCGAGATTTGGAAAAGCAGCCTCTGCAATTCCAACAACATGATTGTGCCAAGGCAAATTGGTGTCCATTTTAACTCCCTACAAACGTATCGAAGTAGAAAGCGGAATCGTCTGTCCTGACATTATTATATCCGGTTCGGAGACACTCATCTTTTTGGAGAAAACCGATGCCTGGTTTTTTGTGGCATTGAATTGAACCTGGTTACAACTTTCTGCTACCGGTGAAGATGTGCATCCGCTGCCGATGTCCTGGAATCCAATTGGAATGACAAGACAAGTGTGCTGTTATCAGCAAAGCAATGTATTGGATTCTTAGTTTTTCTCCATTGAGTCGTTGATATACAATATAAAGAAGGTTGAAGACAATATGGATCCCTGGGGAACATCAGCGTTGAGAGTGAAAGTATTCGAGAGATCAAAATATCTAAAAGAACTATTCAAATTGTTCTTTCAGATGAGTCTCCAAGTATGCCAACTCATTTTGTGAAGTATTCGAGATATATCCATCGACGACCACTTGCAGAGAATTCTCCATGATTTTTGACATCACTGATAGCAAAGTGACTGGTCTACGCTTTCATATTAGCGTATCCACATTGTCACAGGTAAACAAAATTCAGGTACAAAGTTTCTGATTAATTTGGCCGTTACTTGATGAAGATCCATAATTATTTCATAAATTATATACACCTAATGATCTGATCTTCTCAAACTTTATTTCCAAAAAATATATCACGACATTTTCGCTATCACAGTAGCTTTTTCGCAGTGATTTATGAAACCACTGTGAAATCAGTGATGAAATCAGGTAATAAAGTCATTTAGGACCGTCTGTTATTACCGACTGTGGTGGTATAGGTATATAAGTGTGTACAATGTTCTTTATTTCAGTTTATTGCATTCGTTTGAAAATGGCCTTGTAGGACGAAACTGCAATAACGTTAGTCACAAATACAGGTGGTATAAAAATATTAAAATTGTTCATTCTCATTTTTCATGATGACCTCCTATCTCATATAGTAACGGCTACATCCATCGATTATTTGAAAATATCTAGAAAAATAATTTCACGTCATAACTCTAGAAAAAGTCCCTACTTCACGGGGTGGAGGGTCGAATAGATCCACTCATTTTGGACCTAACCCTACTTTGATCAACTCTATCGTGTCGTATAACATTAAGGGAAAGTATGATTTTCATTTTACAAAACCGAATATTAGCTGTTCTAGATTTTGCACACATAGTAGAACAGCCACTCAACAAGAAAAATTGAAGTACTATGGTTCAAACAATGTGCTGAATCAAGGTTTTTCAATTATTTTACTTTTATATCGAAACACAGAGAAACATCAACTTATTTGAGAAATATTCCTAAATCATACTTAGTTCAAAAGATATTATGTCATAATATTTACAGAAGTGTAGTGGTAGTAGTGATATTTCCGAATCTATGTAATCAGGCGTCTTTATGTTGTATGTGAGGGTGGTCTGAAAAGTTTTCGACCAAACAAGGATACAAGACATTTTTTCAGCTTTTCTTTATTTTTCAACATAATCTCCTCCTCCCAGTCTCCTTGACGAAACTCTCTGTCCTCCGAGTGCAATATTTAGAGAAGGAAAAACAAAAGTCGCTTGGGTCTAGATCTGGTGAGTGAGGCGGATGGTCAAGTAGATCAAATCGTAATTCGTGGATTTTCACCAGGATAACCGCTGAGGTGCGAGACGGTACGTTGTCTTGTGGCCGTTTTTCTGCAAGTTCTGCCTTCAGTTTGTCAAGTAATGATACGTAGTACGCTTCTGTAATAGTTTTTTCCTCTTTGGAGATAGTCGATTGAAATAACCACATGAATAATCCATGAAACAGTCGCCATAATTCTCCCAGGCGAAAAACAGTTTTTGCTTTTTTTTTTGGACCGATTTTCTCCTTCGCAGTTCACTGTTTGGACTGTATTATTATTTCGGGCGTTTAATCGTTAGTAATTAATCGGCGCCATAACTCGGATTTATGGCGGCTGAACTGCGCCAACAAAGCATTGGAAATGTTCATGCGGAAATGTTTTTGGTCTGACGTGAGGAAACGCGCAGACAGCTTTTTCATGCCAAAATGTTGATTGAACATGTGACAAACACGTTCTTTAGACATGTTCATAACCTCTGCTATCTCCTTCACTTCAATTCAGCTGTCGTTTAGCACCATTTGGTGAACTTTGGCGATGTTTCGTCGGTAGTTGCAGTTTTCGGACGTCCCGCATGTTCATCGTCTCCCAAGCTCTAACGGCCACGTTTAAATTCAGCTGCCCAAAATTTCAAGAAAACAAGTGCAATAATGGTGATCTATTCAAATCTAGTTGGTCATTTACTAGAATGTTTGAAATTTTAAGTTCATTAATTTCAATTGCTTCCAAATGATTCAGTTTCAAACGTTTATTTTCTAAGTTCAAAATTATGAACTCTTCCTTAAAGATATGATTTTCTTCTAGAAGATGATTTGAATATGTTGAATTTGTTTTCTTATTTACATAAGTTTCCCCGTATTTTAGTGATTCATTTGAAAAGATTCTCTCCAACGAAAAGATTCAGAGGCAAATTGAATGTTTCCATTGACTTTTCTTCAAATGGATTGGATATGAGCAGTTATGCAGCAGACAATGTGGCTCCTTGTCGTTATAATCTATATGCACTTTCAAATCACAGTGGGACTACTTACAATGGACATTACACAGCATATTGCAGACACCCATACAGTGGCACGTGGCATGAATATAACGATTCACACTGTTCCCAATTTTGTCAAAATCACTTGTGAGCGATGAGGCATATGTCATCTTTTATGAACAGGAGAGAAGGAAACAGCACCTTTGATGTAATTTTTTTTTCTTTCCTTTTTTTTTATAATCTCAGTTTTCTTAATTGATTTGTATTTCATGATTGTTCCAAATAAATTAATAGTTCTATAAACCAAAAAAAAAAGTTTGAAATTTTGCACCTAGAAAATAAAGGTTTGAAAGCATTTGAAAGCAATGGAAATTAATAAACTTGAAAATTCATCATTTTAATGAATGACCAACTACATTTGAATAGATTACCATTATTGAACTTGTTTTCTTAAAATCCCAGAAAGAATTATTATTGATGTAGATATGAGGTAATATGCTTCAGGTAATCATAATTCAACAGGTACCTTAGGTAGAGGTTCAGGTAATTTTTTGAAGGTAGTCTCAAGTATGGTTACTTGTAGTATATAAATATTAATATAAGAACAATTTTAAGTATTCATACACTTGAGAAAGCTACTGTGCTAGCGAAACATGTTGTGATTATGTGTTTCAAATGAAGTTTGTGAAGATCAAATCGTGAGGTGTAGTTTTTGAAATTACTATGGATCTTCATCAAGTAACGGCCGAATCAATCAGAAAAGTATTTACATATGCTTTCAAGTAGCCATTTCTTGCATAGGTTCTACAGCATAGGAAAATATTCGAACAAAATTAATCTTTCTTCATCTAATTTCATCTACCACTTGCCATTTAAGTCAAGCAGAGAGTGAGGTCCTCTCCCGTTTTTGGATATACAAAATTACCAAAAATGACGTCATTCTCTTCTTGACGTGAATATCCTATAAAACCGGCGTGATGGTGTTTACATTCTGGTTGAATATTCTCCTTCAAAATACCACGTAAACGTGGACTATGAAAAGCCAATTTTGATTAAATGTTCCAACCAAGTTTATTGAATAAGTAACAAATGAAATTTGTGTCTGGATTTCATAATTCAGAATCATAGTTTGCAAGGCTTGAAAGTTTAAAATTTAATGGGAAACATTGTATTGCCCCTACTGCAACAATACAAATCATTTGAACAAAAATAATGTTATGTAAGATCATTTTTCTATAATCTCACAATCAGAATAATATTTTATTGATGAATTGATCAAATTTGCTAAGATATAGAGAACAAGTTAGCGTCGTGGATGAAAGATAATAACTCGACAAAATGGAGCGAAGGTTTAAAAATCGTTCAATTTCAAAAAAATCGGGGAGTAGGCTAGTATTTTGAAATTTAAGAAAAGAAACTGTGTTTTTCTAATTCATTTGCCAGTTGTGAAAACAGCGCAGCGGCATAATTTTGTATCTGTTTTGTTTGCGTAAGTATAGGTGAATACAACAGCAACTCTGTGTTTGTATAAGTTGCGTTTTACCTCAGTGCATTGTTTTTTGTAGCTGATTTCATTCTGGTATTGGACGCAGTCCTTATGAAACTTTGTATGGTGTAAAATGTAAATATGGTTCAAATAACCTCCCTGTTTCTATCACAAACATTAAATCCATACGTACAGAAGAAGAACTGAAAACCTTATTATCTTCTAGTAATGACACCGTGGATAAAGTGGGAGAAGATTCACATTTTTCAAATAATTTTGTACCCGATGAAAAATCTACCGTCACCTATGAGGAAATGGCCGCCCAAAAATTGTCTGGTACGTATCTATAAAGTATTTCCACATTATTTCTGAATGCAACCTAATTTCTTTCAGATTCAATTGAAAATGCTACGCTGGTTGTGCTGCCCGATAATACTCATAGCCCAGTTGTATTCGCAGATAATACTGAAACCTCAATTTTACTCGAAGTTAATACTGAAACCCCAGTTTCGCTCGAAGTTAACAATAAAACCGCAGTTTTATTTAAAGAAAAAGCAATGACATTGCTCTCTACTGAAACAACAGAAAATGCTCTCAATGAGTCATTACCACAAAAATGCTTATTATGTTCCGAAGAAAACGTATGTGACCATTGTCAGAATAAAAACAATATTAAAGCGATAAGGGATTCATGCCAGGAAAGTCTACAAAGACAAGCACAAAAAATGCTACAAACTTCTCACAAGATATTTAAACCAGACACTGTCGGCATGTCCGTGAGAGTACCCATTCCAGATGTAGATCGAAGTCGGTCAGATCATAGAAATATATTGGGCGTCCAGTGAAAATCCTAACGTCTCAAAAGAAGACCGTATTTCAAGAAAAATTTAGTCTGAATGTATTTTAAAAGTTAATGGACAACAAAGCTTTGGACGCGATATACGAGGAATCATCAACATCCAGAAGCTACTTGAGTATGTTTGTTTGAAGGTGATTGACAATGTTTCATGATGAATTTGACTATTTATAGGTCATTAAACTGCTTTAACATATCCCCTCTTCTCATTCTCCGCTTCATTGATTTTTAGCAGGAGTTTGGCGGGAGTTGGTAGTGTTCCGCTTGATAAGAGGTTTCAATATATTACGTATATCTACGCTAGATTGGCTAAATGCGTTGTCGAACAACATATATGCGGCTTCTTTGAATTTTCTCCTGAACCAGTGTTCCTTCTTGTGGATGATTTCAGCTTGAGCCCACTTGATGTTATGTTAATGAGTCCAAACATGCTCTGCTATTCCGGATTTACTGGTTTCTTCTCGCTGTGTGTCTCGCAATGCGAACTTTCAATGGCCTCTTATTTTCACCGATGTATGATTCTCCGCACTCGCAGGATATCCGGCAAATCGATGAAACTAAGAGGCCATCGAAAGTTCGCATTGCCGATCACAAAAAACACACACAGCGAGGAGAAACCAGCAAATCCGGAATAGCAGAGCATGTTTGGACTCATCAACATAACATCAAGTGGGCTCAAGCTGAAATTATCCACAAGGAGAAACACTCGTTAAGAAGAAAATTCAAAGAAGCTGAATATATGTTGTCCAACAACGCATTTAGGCAAGCTAGCGTAGAGATACGTAACATATGGAAACCTATAATCAAGCGGAACACGACCAACTCCCGCCAAACAGTCAGCTCCTGCTAAAAACCAATGAAATCAGTCGAATGACCTAAAATTAGTCAGACCTCGAAGAAATGAGTCCAGTTATCACCCGAAGACGATTGTGGATACTAACAATCGAAACGTCGTGAAGTAATTTGGTTTGGAATCTTTTGATTTTATATTTTTAATTGTTAATAATTTCTTAATTTTTTTCAGCTCGTGTTGATAGTTCAATTTTTTTGGTGTTTTTGGTTGTTGCTTGTATGTTATTTCATTATAATTTCAGTTTTTTGCTTAATAAAATTGGTTTTTCAGCTAATCTTTTTGCATTTTTCACACATTTATCTTCAAACAAACGTAGTGTGAAAAAGTAATTTTGTCAGTAGGTTAACAGACATGGAGGTGTGGTGAATTTTAATGACAAATGTTTTTCTATTTCGTTTACATGATAGTCATAACAAAAATATTCACCAAATCTTCTTCAAAATGAGTTTGTTGTTGACTGTAAGAAATCATTCTAGCATCGAAAATATATTCAATACATGTGTACGCGTTATTCTCTGAGGCCTAAAATTGTCTGTTCAAATAACCCCATAATAATCGATAGGAGTCTAAACATCCTTCTGAAGACATTCACATCATCAACTATTCACCTGGGATATTGTTTGTGGAGTTTGTACTGATAATATGGTTCGTCAAAGTTAGAAGTAAATACAGAATTTAACGGGGCTAGATGTATTGACTCAACAATTATTTGGTGTATTTCAAGTTCCCATTGAATCTATTATTCAAGATGCCGGCCAATTATTTATCAATCTTCTCATCTATTCAGTTTTCAAATTGGAATTTTTTATATTTTTGAGATATCAATTGAAAGATTGAGTTGTCATTATTTTCAATATTAACGTCAGTCCAACATCGTTGTGAATAATAGTCACTATTGATTCTTTATTTCAATACATGACTTAAAATGACGAAAATTGTCTCCTTTGAAAAGGAATGTGTTTTGAGTCGTTGCAACATTACTTAATGATGAATGTATTTTTGAACCTGTACACAGTAAAAAGTGTTTCTTTAAAAGAAGATCATACGTTGCTTTGAAATTTTTATCTCTATTGGAAAAACTATTACTTTATGCCAACATCGCCATGTTCCACCAGAAAATCACACTTTTTCCAACGACATCATTCGTTTGATTATATCATTGCGAAGATGAACTATTTTGAATCAAAAAAATATGATATCATCTCAAAATCCACCACCTATTTGAAGTTTAAAAAGTACAATATCAAATGAACATATTACGTGTATAACTGGTTTGAAAATCTAAGGAACTACGAACTACCGACAAATTACGATCATATATCTATCTTCCAATACCCAATAGAGCATTTATGGATGACACCTTTTTAGATGCCCCTCAAGACGTAGTAAATGGTTTTGCTACGTTCTTTAGCAGTATTTTCTCTCACCTTACAAATCTTGAATCAAACTCTGATACTATGACAGAAAAAAATATTTTTTGAACACCTTTCACAGAGGAACAAGTAATACTCTCACTTAGAAAATTACCCAATAAAATGACTTCTGGATATGATCTTATTCCCAGCTTGCTAGTGAGGAACTATGCTCAGGTTTTTGCTTATCCATTGTTAAAAATATTCAACACAATCCTAAGCAAATCACATTTTCCTGAACGATGGAAACAAATCAAAAGTATGCCCAATTCTCAAATCAGGAAATCCAGAGAATATTGAGAACTATAGACTGATATCTATTCTTCGTGTAACTTCGTGAAGGCCTTCGAGATATCTGTGTATGACCAACTAATGCCGCAAGTCAAACCCCTTATCTCTGCAAACTAGCATGGCTTTCTAGCAAATAAGTCCACTGTATCGAATCTCTGCGGTATCAAGCAGTTTTTGATAGAAATAATGGACATAAAAGGACGAGTTGACGTTATATACAGCAAAGGCCTTCGACAGAATTAGTCACTCCATCTGACTAGAGAAAATAGTTCAAATCTCACACTAACTGAACTTCTACGCTCTTATTTGGACCAATGTTTTTTTTTATGGTGGATTTGCGTCTGCACCATACTTATCACCATCTGATGTGCCACAACGTTCCAATTTGGGACCCCTGCTTTTCCTCATCTTCATAAATGATCTCACCTCCGAGCTTTCGTGTGGCAACTTACTTTCTGCAGACGACTTGAAGATCTTTATATCTATTACATGTTGAAAAGTGCAAAGTTTGCTCCTTTATGCCGATATGCCTTTATGCTCAATGCCAATATTATTGAGTATTTTTATACTTTCGAGGATGAAATACTCCTTCGCGAAGAAGCTGTCAAAGTTCTAGGGGTGACGTTCGACAGCAGGTTGACATTTGTTGGCCACACCAATACTGTCGCGGCATCGGCTAGAAAAATGCTTGGCTTTGTTCTGCGCAACTATAAATTATTCACCAATATTATCGCCTCAACCATACTTTATACATCTCTCGTTCGCTCCAAGTTAGAGTATACTACTTTGATTTGGTATCTTCTCTATAATGTACATAAGGAAACCGTGGAGAATATGCAAAGGTGTTCTCTGAAGTTTTTTGAATTTAGAACTGATGGCGTGTACCCTGCTAGAGGAACTGACCATTCCATACTTCCTTGGAGCAACGTGGAGTATAGTTGTGTTATACAAAATTTTGCATTGTTTCATTGATGCACCCTCGTTACCAGAACAAACTAACTTTAACGTACCTCAAGCTACTACACGTAGACATATCATTTTATATGCCCCTTTCAATATATCCAACTTTGGAATAGTGATTCAATCATATATGTGAATTTGAATTGAAAGGGTTATATTTTTAGGAGTGATTAATTTTTGTGAAAGAAAGTTTTTGGCTTTCTACTACTCCATCTTGATACAAAAAACAAGGATGAGGGAATCTTCCAAAGAAAGGAAGGAAGTAACTCTATACGTGGATGTGTAGATCATGCAAAGAAGTAACTTTCAGACACAAACTGAAAGAAAGTCCTCCTGAAACAGCTACTT
>NW_019291808.1:36832-54042 GCF_000500325.1 Leptinotarsa decemlineata | reverse complement strand
CTTTCGGATTCGTAATCTAAGCATCAAAATACGTAAGTACAGTCAAAAATTTTTTCAAAATCGCCGGGTGTCCACATAACGAAAATTTACCAAAGTTACTCCTTTTCATGATCTACACATCCATGTATAGAGTTACTTATTTTCAAATTTATTGCTTCCTTCCTTTCTTTGAAAGATTCCCTCATCCCCTTTTTCTGTATCAAGATGGAGTAGTAGAAAGCCAAAAACTTTCTTTCCCAAAAATATGTGAATTTATTTCTTAATTTGTCAAATCCTCAATATGTCAATTTTTTGTTATATATTTAGTCTGAGTTGACTTTATTTATACTGCATTATTATTATATTGTCCTGTAAACGGATTCTTCTGTTGGGCAATAAATTTTGTTTTTCTTTTCTTTTTCATCTCTGTTCGATATACCGAGTACAAGAGATTATACAAACAAGATATATTTGTAGAAGAACATAATTTTATATAAAAGTAACCTGTAATACTGTAAACCTGTTAACTTTCACATATTCAGGATTGTTCACAGTCATTTGTCTAAAGGGCGTTTTTCATCTTTGGCAGACATAAGGAGCTATTATTTCCAAGATTTATCTCTTCCTGAAACTATAGTTGTCAGTCAGAGGTTGGATCAGGAGTATTTCTAACTGATTCATCGAATCTTTCTGTGTTTTCTTTACTCTTTTGGAATGGTTTGTCAAAGATTGCAAAAGTTGTACAACTTTCGACATAAAATCAAAGTTCTTGCTGAAACTTGGTTTGTGGACTAATACGGAGATTTATTTTTGTGCCCAATTGGTTGAAATTAGAATATATTTTGATTGAGAAAGGAACTCATTCCATCCTTAGGTATTCTTGGGAAAAAATCAATGATTTTCCTCATTAATCTGGAGATATTTTTTATATTAATTCTTCCGAATAAACTGCCTGTTTCAACTTTGGTGTTTGGATAATATAGAATAAATACCCTTTCGTCATTTAGAGTGAATGCCTAGCCAAATACGCTTTTACATGTATTTTTCTGAAATTTGAACTCCTGGGTATATGGTATTTGGGCTCATAGTTGAAATACTAGTCCAGACGGTTTCTGGTAAAACTGGGTATCTCTCTTGAATAATACATTCAGATGAACTATATAAACGAACCTCAGAGATTGAGAGTTTGCCAGTTTTTTAGATACTCAACCAACCAATTTAACCCATTAAATTGAAGTCATCTGAACACAGATTATTTTCACTTTTAAGTGAATCATTTGAAGAACAAATCAAACTGTGTACAGAGTGAATACTTTTAAAGAGAAATTCCCGTTTTCAAACTAGATAGATGGAAACTGATCAAAAATTTTATGACAAAATCAATGGTGAAAACCGCATGTAGATATCCATAATCGTTTCTGAGTTACAGCATGTTATAGCATAAATAGGGTTAGCTCGCATTAGTTTCTAGTTTTAATCTTCCTCTTTGAAGATGATCACTTGGTGATCGAAACACGTGTCGAGGTGTTAAAAATAACGATTTGGTGTTGAGAAAAAACTCCAGTAATATTCATTACTACACCAAATATTCCAAACAGTGCATCTTAACTACTAGTATGTAGAAGTGAGGCCACCAGCTAATGAAAACACTAATATAGTAGTGAAATTCAATAATAATGATCTCCTACGGACCCTAACTCGGTTAGCGAAAGACCGCGTCGAAAGACCGTATTTTGTTCTGGTGTTGTGAAAGTGTTTGGGAAAAAAAGTTTGAACAAACAAGTGAGTAAATTAATATAATACTCGAGATTGAAAATATTGAAGTTAGCAATAATTTCAATAAAATTTTGTTACACACTTTCAATGTTAGAATCAATAATAGCAGTGGAAATAAAATTATTCATTCCGTTGGATTCGCAAAAATTATACCTAATGAAAAATTGTGCTGAAGATATGAGACTTCAGTAAATTGAAAAACTTTGATACAGGTTGTTTTTGGGAGACAAATTTCAGCTCCTTAAAACAAGAGAGTTTACTTGGCGAATTTATCTTGGTACCTTGAAATCTGTTCCTTTTGGAACAGATTCTAAGATCACGAGATGTTATCCGACAGAAAAAGATAGTTATGTTGATCTAAATCCTCAAACCAAATCAGTTTCACATAATGTTGATGTTTTGAGTGAAATATCTACAGGAAAAATAGAAAAAAAATTATGATGGCTTGAAGAAGTAGAGACAGAAGGAAAGACTTCAGGTATACTATTGGTTTGTTTAAAATTTTTTGTCTGTTTTGATGTCTTGTATTTCTGTAGTTCCATATCTCAGAATATTTATTGTGCTGTATCGTGGTATTTACCCACCCGATGACGAATTTTGTACTTTATAGTATGCAGTAACTTTAGTTAAAGTCTGTAAAAAAATGTGTTACTATTTTTCGGGTTTGAAGGCCGTGAATTTCTTGAATTTCTTTCTGACGTTTTGCTGGCGCCAGTATCTAGCTTCTTCAGAAGTTTATACGGTTTCGTAACGCGTATGTTTGCCATGTCAGGGAGTGTTAGGTACTTCCTGTACCTCGATTAGGTAATTTATCGGTAACGTTCATTGACTTTTTTTGCTACCCTTAAACTTCTTAGAATGTGATTCGATTGCTGTTCATCGCTTTTTCTTTCATGTTGAAATTATCCGTGTATTTATGGATCTCTATTGCCTCTATGCTATGATATTCCTGGTTGGTGGCAATGAGGTCTGTGTTTTCAAACATAATTCTGTGGTTTCCTTCACTGAGTGCATGTTCTGCCACCGCCCACTTGTCCGTTTGACCCAGTCTGCAGTTTCTTTTATGCTCCTTCAGTCTTGTTCCCATGGGTCTTTTAGTGGTTCCGATGTAAACCTTTTCACAAGTGTACGATATGCGATAGACACCTGTTGCTGATAGTGGGTCCCTTTTGTCTTCTGCCGATCTGAGGCTTTGTTGTATCTTCCTGGTGGGTTTGAACTCAGTGGATCTCCGGTAGTATCCTACAATGCAATGTTGCACAGAGTATTCTCGCTACCTTTATAATAATGTAGATAGGAAAATTTAAATAATTAAACAGATAGTTTATAATGATGGTTTTGACGCAGACACAGTTAAGAAGTTAGTCAGGAAACAAAGCCGTAAATTCACTTACAGATTAATATACCCACAGATAAAACAGTCAGAAATCAAGAAATCTGTAACTCAAACATATTTTGATAGAAAAACATATAATGCGGGATTTTTGAAAAAAACCAATGTGGAAATGGCATTCAGACCCCATGGTTATCTACTTTGCTTTTCAATGCCGAAGATAAAATGGACAAGATGGAGATATCGGGAGTTTATAAGCTTTGAATGTCCGTAGTGTAATAGTGTTTATGTGGAACAATGTGGTCGAAATATCTCAACATGAAAGATCCTTCAGAACAGGTAAACATAATTTGACGTTTTCCAACCATTCCTTGGAATGTATATAAAGTGAAGGAAGGCTAGATCCTTTCGAAACAACTACTTCCACAAGAATATTGAATTACACGAAAATCACTTATTTCTATTCAGTTTGTACTCAAACTTTCGTAATGAAATTGAAATGAATATCATTCATAGAAACGCTACAAAAAATATACAGGGTGGGGCACCGAAAACGAAACGGATCGATTATCTTCAAAACACATGTTTTCTGAAAAGAAAAGGTTGAAAATTATTCAATTTTATTTTAAAAATAATAGAAATTGGGTACCGAGCTAGTTTTACTAATTTATTCAACCCGCAACACCTTTCTGGGAACATAGTTTGCAAAGATGTGTTGAAATTTTGCGTAAGTGGATCGGTTCAAATACAATGAAGCGTGCCAAAATTCCTTCACCTACTGAGATTAAAGAGGTAGCAGTTACTGAATAAATTACAAGGGATAGTACGCTAAGTACAAGAAAATTAGCTGCAATTGTGATGGACTTTTTTTTAAAGCAACAGCTGTACAGATTCGGTTAGTGCAACTTGAACTGTTTTTGAGCTCCTGCGATAGGCAGTTAGACATCACAATACGTTTTCGATGACTCTGCTAGAAGCCTTCGAAATTAAAAATTAACGGGAACAAACTTTATTACATATCCGTTCAATAATAGTTTTGTAATTAAATTTCCTGGAATTGAATTTATTGGAGAATATATTGATAATAGTAATACTAACCTATCCTAACAAATGGCAAAATTCAATATCTGCACACGATAAATGCAGAACTTGCTCTCTATTAATACAAAATATTTTGCAAACAAAGATGAAAAGCAAGAGAGAAAAGCAGAAAAGAGAGAACAAAAATGAGAATATGATATTTTAAATGAAACGTCATGTCATAAACATAAAAGGAATTTGGCCGCGCTGTCAATCTGAGGTTGAAAGGAGCAGACAGAGTATCCAAAGAATAATTAAAAATTACAAATTCCACCTATATCTCATTCAACTACATCAGCATCTCCTTGAAGAAAATTATGATCGACGACTGAATTTTTGTTTATGGGTTTTAGAAAAGTTAGGTTATGAAGAATTTTTTTATTATGTGCATTTTTCCGATGATTCAACCCTTTATAACAACGTATTAGTTAACAGACATAACTTTCACTACTACAGTGACGAAAACCCTAGTATCTATTTTTAGAACCCTTGATCACCAGCACAGATGGTCTGTTAATGTTGCGTGGGGTGAAATAATTGGATTGCAAGTAGTAGGTCCTTACTTTTTTGGTGGTCATTTAAAGGGTGTCATGTTTCTCGGATTTATTAGGGATAATTAGCCTATGCTGTTGGAAAGTATATACCTCCTAATATTCGTCAACGGATGTGGTTGCAGCTAGATGGTGCTCCTGCACACTTTGATAGACATATTAGAAACGAGTTAGATCCACAATATCCAAATAGATGGATAGGACGAAAAGGTCCACAGAACTGGCCAGCCAGGTTTCCGGACCTTACAAGTCCCGACTATTTTTATGGCGATATCAAAAGTATTGTTCACGATACACCGCCAACAAAACCTCAGGATATGAAAGTAAGAATAAGAAGAGCGTTTCGTTCCATATCGCAAAATATGTTACGCCACTAAATACGGGGTGTTCCATTCAATTTTAAGAAGTTATTCAATGGGGAATGTTCCTCAATTTGGGTTATTACAGCAAATTCAAGTATGTGTATTCAAATTTTCAGGCCATTTTTTTCGTCACTCTGAATAATATTGCATTAAAAATTTCATGTGGTTGTTAACTTTAACCTTTGAGCTAAGCAGTACATTTAATCACGAGCAGCTCGTTACACGTTAAAGGGTGAAAACAATTTTTTAAATTATGGTCTGTATTTTTAGATTTCTCAAAATTTCTCAGAAACGGTCAGTTTTAAGTATGAGAAATATAATATTAACTCACCTTTATTTTGTCTATAGTATCTAAAAATATAAAAATTATAGGGTGTTTCATTAGAAAAAATATAACTTTGGTATGTAACTTTTTTCGGAGTCACCCTATATACTTCAAAAATGATTTTGAATATGCTCCCCACGGACCCACATATGACTTTACCAAAAGTTTTTCCCTAACTCTCTTCATTTCTCGTAGAAATACTGAAGAGAATGTGGTGGGCCACCCAGTGTATATACTTTTCACATGTATATTCCATATTTCATCACTTGATTTTTTCAACTTCTACTCAATAGGTAAATAAACTTTGTCCGCGTCTACCAGTGCCATTTTTTTAAATTTGTATCAACCCTGTATATGCTAAAATAATGCAGAAACATGAAAAAAAGTTCTGGAAATACTATTGCAATTCCAAACAAAATGTGTCACTCACCTTATAAACAGCTTCTACGATAGCCTCCCTTTCGTCCTCCAGAAACTTGAGCAGCTTCCTCAACTGGTCCTTCCGAAACTTCAACGATCTCGATTTTCCTTCACGGAAAGCCCTCCGACTGATTCTTACAACTTCCTCGCATATTTTTTTAGGAGAAAGGTCTTCGTCGATGTCGATGACATTCTCCCATACACTACAACTGCTCGATTTTACGGTCATTATACCAGAATTACTCTCACTTTCTATCGTGGCCATTTCGAGAAGTTTGCACGTTTGCTTTCGAATAAGGAGTGAGCCGGGAAGAGTAGAAACGCTAGTTGACCACGTTTTGGATATTTGAAAAAGTATCGCGATTATTACATAATACGCGCATGCTTGTGTGAAATTTGATTACTGTTCTTGGAGTGGTCAGTAATTTCCCTAACGAACGATCTTTTAGGATACGAGGAATGCATTAATTTCCATCAATAACAATATAAATGAATTAATATAAAAATAATTTCAATTACAAGCTTTTATTTACCAAGTACTAGGAAAGAGAAAATAAACTTAGAGTTGAATCCAACCCATCAATTTATTCAATTACAAGATTGATATGATAGTCAAAAGCATTTGACACCATCAATCATAAAATAATTTGTTCTATATTACATTTTTTCAGGTTCAGTGATGCATCAGTGATGTTGACATCATCTTTTCTAGATAATTTATTTAAAAAAAGTACACATTTGTGATACTTCTTCTTCTTGGAGATAAGTTAAAACAGAAGTACCCCAAGGCAGCATTTTAGGCCCACTTTTCTATACCCTCCATACTGCCACATTTATCAAAAAGCTGAAGTCTTGTAAATATCACCTTTACGCAGATGACTCTCAAATATATTCATCTTTCAAATCTTCAGATGTAGGTCGAACAGTAACCGATATTAATTTGGATTTAAATACGATTTTAAAAGTGTCCACTGACCATATATTGAAAATCAATCCAAACGAATCACTAGCTATCATCTTTGGAAGTGATAACATCAGGGAGGAAGTGAAAAACTATGACTTGAAAATGGGAGACCCTGGGATACAATTTAGACCGTATTTAAAAAATTTGGGGTTGATTTTATCACAAACTAAGATTTCGCGAACATGTAACCTACAAATTTAAAATTGCTTATTCATCATTGAAACTCATATATCCGCATAGAAAATATTTGAATGTAGATGTCAAGAAAATACTATGTGATTCATTATATTTATCTCATTTCAACCACTGTGACGCTGTTCATCACTCATGTTTAGACAAGAACGACAGGTGTCGCATACAAAAAGTTTTAAACTCTTGCATCAGTTTGTTTGAAGATGACTGACAATATTTCATGATAAATTTCACTAGTTCGGACTTCCATTGTCTAATATATAAAATGATTTGAAATCCCTGAAACAACTAAAAAGGAGAATTAAAAATTAATAACTGAAAATAACAACTATATTTTTAATATAATTGTTATTTTCAGCTATTCATTTTCAATTCTCCTTTTTAATTGTTTCAGGGATTTCAAATCATTTTATATATTAGACAATGGAAGTCCGAACTGGTGAAATTCTTGCATCAGGTTTATATTTGGTATCAGAAGAAGGTCCAGAATTTCATACAAATTAGCATATTTGAAGTGGTTGAATATGTTTAATCGTAGACGTTTTCATGCAACATGCATATTCGTTAAAATAATCAAATATTGGAATTCTCCTTACTTAGTTAAACATTTGTCTCATAGAATAGATGTCCATAACCTGAATTTGCGTAAAAAGACAGTGTTAAACATTCATGTACGTAAAAAGGAAATATTAAAACTTTCTTTTTATGAGTAGATTAAAAATTTTTGATTATTTTTGATTCTATATACGCTAATTCTGAAATATTACTTGGTATAGTTTTCTCTGATTCATTAATTTGTTTGCAAGGTTAAGTTGAAAAGTAGCCTAGGCTGATACCTTCTCGTCGAAACTTATTGTTCTGAAATTTTGATTTTTTTTATTATGTTGATGATCATATTATGTACTATTAATGGTGAATAATGATTATCCGCTACTTTTTATCACTTCTCTTTTCCAAGGACAAAACACAAGCACTACCGGAAATTCCTTAAGGCGTTCTCAGATCGGTGCCTGTGCAAAAGTAGCGATTCCATTGGATTTGAATCGCTGTAGATCAAATCCATTTGGAAAAAAGTTCATCAGATGAAAGAGTTCTCAAACAGTGAAGTTCTAGGTGAACCGGATATTATAATGTCAGGACAAGTTTTTTGGTGATTAAAATGGACACGATATGTCTTGATACAATCATGTCGCTAGAATTTCAAAGGCTGCTTCTCAAAAGCTTGGAACACTGTTCCGGACGGGAAGAAAACTGTACACAGATCAGCAACTGCTTGTTTGGAGTACCGTTCTCATGTATGGAGCTCCGGCCCTAAGCATACCCTGAAGCTGCTGAATTCCATTCAGAAAAGAGCGATTCGCCTGATCAGAAATACGAACATTACTTGCAACCTTGATAGCCTGGAACATCAGAAAAGGTAGGATGGTTGTTTCTGTTCTATAGATACTTTCACGGAAAGTGTTCAAGTAACTTGCCATATTTGATTCCACCAAGAGCGCTACATATCAGAAATACTCGACAGACTGTGGCTGCTCAACGTTTTGAATTTCAACTCTGTACACCACGAACTTCACTGTTTAAGAACTCCTTCATCTAGAGAACTGCGTTTATGTGGAATAAACTTCCTGAGAACGTTTTTCCAAATGAATTATATCTTCAACGATTCAAATCCAACCTGAATCGCTACTTCCGTACAGTCCCCGCTCTTAGAGTGCCTTTGGGGTTTTCCTGTAGTGCTTGTGTTTTATCCTCAAAAAAAAAGAAAGTTTATGATATCACGAACTTCATCACATGTCGTTGGGGCGAAGAAAACAAGTTTCCATCAGGTACTGAATATAATTTAGAATTCTTTAAATTACCATGCTACATTGATTATGTATTATTAATGCTTTCAGCAAACTGAGTCTTGATTCACACTTTCATCAGAGAAATTTTATCTCCACGTGGGTAGAGTAGGTGTGAATTGAAAAATTTGCCGAATAATACGCGTCTTAATAACATTACTGAAAGCCTCGATTAGGAATATTTCGATGGAAGAGAAATTGACCAATATGATCCGATAAAAATGGATCCATGATACCACATTTGAAGTATTGTGGTATCATGGAGAAGACAAGAAATCAATTCTAATAGAGTATCTGATAGTTATCAACATACCAAAATAATTCACTGAGTTACACATTACTTGCAAACCCTTGTTTCCATGTGAAAAACAAAGTTATCTATATAGTGTGATAATGATCACTTCAATGTCAATCGATCAAGTAATGATCCACATAGGAGTTCTTACATTCTATCAATGTACTCAAATATTTCGAAATACTTTCATGCTTGCTAACTTTCCGACAGATACATGTTGCCAGATCAAAGTCCAGAACTCTCAGATTTGGCAACTATATTCAAAAGTGTGTGGAATGACATAGAACGTCGTCGATTGTGTAAAAAAATCCAGTTGTTGAGTTTTATTCGATAAGCGTTGTATAGTTATGTGGAAATAACTCATCAGATCCTAACTTACAAAATCGATATCCAATTTCTGAACATATTTACAAATTCGAAAAATAGAGCCAAAATTTTCATGTGATTGAAATTCCTAAATGATATGCCAAACTCGGGCCAAATATTTTGGAATCAAACCCAAATGGTGAATAATATTTCAATGTAATGCCAAGTATTCACGATGCCATCAGTTAGATCCTCTAATGTGGAACGGGTTAGTTTTTCAGCAAGATAGGGTGTTTTCTCACATAGTATCAGGTGCAATTATTCCCTAATGAAAACTTTCTGTGTCGATGGATTGAAGAAAAAGGTTCTACAGAATTATCACCTACATTCCCCGATTTGATTCCACTAGTTGCCTAGTTCCAGCTTATTACTATATGATTCCATTGAGCAGTTTTTGGCTATCGAAAACGATGCGTGGGATGGCGAAAAAGCTGGGCGTCAGTTCCCATGTGGTTTTTGATGGTTTAAACCGTATTGAAAGGTAAAAAATCTCGAGAAATGGATGCTCTCCAGTTGAACGATCGACAGAAATTGTCACGTTCCGAAGTCTGTTCTTCTTTGCTTTTGCGCAACCGAAACGATCCTTTTTTTGGATCGGATCGTCACGTGTGATAAAAATTTGATCCTCTACAACAGGAGATATTCAGGACAGTGATTGAATACCGATGAGCTTCCCAGGCACTTTCCAAAGGCGAAAACCAATCAATAAAGATCATGGTTACTGCCTGGTGGTCAGAAGCCGGTGTCATTGACTATAACTATCTCTGAAAGAGACAGGCTGTATAAACGGTACCAAAAAAATAAAGAAGATATTATGGCAAAACAGAACTTTATCGACTACCGTAATCACTTAGCAAAACTTATTACACAGACAAAATTAGAGTATCATTAAAAACAAATTGAAATGAAATAACTCCAAGAACTTGTGGAGAACCATAAAAAATTATGACTAATTCTAACAATAAAGAAGTACAAATTAATCGACTTTCAATGATTTTTTTGCAGAAATTAACCCAAACCTTGCTAGAAACATCATCAAAACCCCTACCTCACCGCCAAGTCGAAAAATTAATCCAAATTCGATCTTTTTATAACCCGTAAACGAAACAAGAATCATTGAAATCAAATAAAAACTTAAAAATAACAAAGCTCCTGGTATAGATGGGATGAAAGTGGAAACACTCAAACAGATTTTCACTGAAATAGCGACACCCTCATGTCATATTTTGAATGAAGACTTAGAAAAAGGAGTCTTTCCTACATAATTCAAAACTGTAGTTATCAAACCCATTCATTAAAGAGGATGTAAAGTTACTCTCTCAAACTATAGACCTATTCCACTGATTGCTAAATTTTAGAGAAAATTGTCAAAGTACGATTACAATCTTTTTTAGATAAGAAAAAAATCATTTCGCCCGATCGGTTTGGCTTCCAAGTAAACAAATCAACGGAAGATGCTATCTAAAAATATACCATGCAATGGAAAACCACAGGCTTGCAATTGGAGTATTCCTTGATCTTGCGAAGGCCTTCGCATACCCCAGTTGTTGGAGGCCTTGCAAGATGTGAGAGTTCGTAAAAATGTCTGCAGTATATTTGAATCATACTTGAAAGACCGCTGGCAATGCGTAAAAATAGATGATTATTTGAGCAAAGAAAGGTACTACAGTATAGAGTTCCACAAGGGATGGTTTTGGGATCGATACTATTTATTATTTACATCAATAACCCATTAACTTATTAACCTCTGGTGAAATTATAAGTTTTGCTGATGATACTGTAATTTTTTATTCTGGCGAAACTTGGAATGACCTCAAACTTGAAATTGAACAAGATCTAAACACAATCATTGACTGGTTCAACCATAAAACTATCTGCCTATCACAAGTTATATAAACGGTTTACCCAAATACAAATTTCTAGAAGTGAAGAACCATAGCAATATTTTGGAAGTTAAGTCTATTTGAAATTTTAAATATTCAGGGATAAAAATCGACTGTCGTTTACGTTGAGATTGTCATATAGATGTCACTAGTACTCTGAGATTTATTGTAACGAAGTTACTAATTTCCCCAGTGGTACGGCAGGTAGAAACAGCTTTTTTTATTTTTGTGTTTATACAATTGCTCCGTTATTTATTTGACCCCGACTGAATGAATACCTTCCTCAATCAAATTGCCACTCTATCGCGATAGAAATCCCAGGTCGCCAATGCCATTTGCCACTCTATAGCGATAGGAAACTGTATTTTGCCAGATCGCCAATGAGGTGTGAAAATCATACGTTATTTGTTAATACACCGTACCACCGATGGAGGGCACAACTTTCCCATCACCGGACACCGCCGTAGAACTTTATTTCAAATAATCTCGAGAGCACCAAAGAGTTCAGTTGAGTTCAGTGTCAGCTCCAGTTCCAGCTCCATTCGAGTCCGAGCTCCAGAAAATAAAGGCGAAACCGGTAGACAAAAAAACAGCCAGGTACCCAGGAATCGAACCCAGGACGGCAATTAAAGCCTGCCGTACTGGCTACAATTGATTAAGTCAATACCATAGGGACCCCTGGTGTATTACCTTCTTCACTGAACACACCGCGCCCGAGGTAACCCTTAACCTGAACTCGCCGTCAAAGTGATCCGCAACGCGTAAAGCGGGTGTTACATTATTATTATTATAACTTTCTGCAACAGGGTCGAAAATTGCATCAGCAGGAGCTGGCATTGGTCAACAGAAGAGCTTCGATCTTACTCCAGGACAACGCCCATCCGCACGTTCCACGAATCACCGTCCGAAAATCAAACGAATTGAGCGTCGAAGTTTTGCCTCACCCACCATATCCCTCATACCTCTCTCCAACTGACTACCATCGCTTCAAGCACTTCGATAACTTTCTCACCCGTAGCATCTTCGAACCAGGCAAAAACAGCATTCATCGACTTCATCGAATCCCAAGTACACAATTTAATGCCGACGGGATTAATCGACTCATGTTACATTGGCAGAAGTGAATTAACTTAAATGGCGCTCATTTCCATTATATTGATTGAGTATTCACTGAGATATGGTTTGTTCAAGGGAAAGAGAGGTTATAATTTTAGTATCACATAACTTATTCAGAATGACTTGTTTTGAACAATAAAAACAATTTAGTCTCACCTTGATGAAATTAGTATGTGATCATGAAACTGCACAAAAAAAAAACCCTTCTATATTTTTTCAGTAGTATTTGATATCTTGCAAAGCATTTGGAAATTAGTATTACTCCTTGAGATTAGTTAACTGGAATACATGTACATGATAATCAAAACTGATATGGGTCAAAAAATCTGAATGTGCATACGGGTTTATTTATAACAAAAGTTAGTCCAAGAATAACTGTTCGTTTGTATCTCAATAACCTTTTTTAGGAAAAAAAAATCAACATGCATATTTCACAACCATGACATGTTCGAATGATGTCCAGTTATAACGAAAGACATTTAAAAAATGTTTTTCTATGGTTCAATACACAAGTTTTCCACGATTTCAATTCAAAATTTACTGTCAACTGGTTTTATTCTCAAGCTAGAATAGGAAATGAATCTTCAATGTCTCTTGACGTGGAATAATTGATTTTGAACTTCACAGGATAGTTTAACGGCAATGAACCCTAAATGTTACTTAATCTTTTAATAGAGTTTGAATAATGAATGAACTGATGTGGTGCATTTCCATTTATGTCATCTTTTCAAACTGAAAAATAAGTTATATATTCAATTGAATTATTTATTTTCCCATCGACAATTTAGGTAGTCAGAAAACACCTACTTATATCTAGTCAAAATATGAAGTTATAGAAACAGCCATCATGTGAAACAGATAACACATTTGAATGAATTAATAGTAAACAAATATTTTTTGAGTACAAGCTCTCATTTACCAAATCTTGAAAGAAAAATATGAACTTCAAGTTGTAACAAACCCATCAAATCATTACATTTTACGTAATATATGAAAGCTTTTATGAAAAAACATAATTTTTTTCTCTTAAAATTAATCGTGTCAAGATCAGTTCACATAATGTTTTTTTTATTCACACAGGTAAATCTCGCAAAGAACTTTTATATAATATAAATTCTGTGGTAATATGAATTATTGGTTCCGTTTTAATTTAAAGTTCATTCTTAGACTTGGTATACTGTTTTATTTTTCCCATTTTGAATTTCTCCCCTTTAACGCATTCATATCCATAACATGGACCTTATGTAAATAAAATACAGTACATACATACATACATACAACACAGTACATACATATTTCAGTTAGAAAGTCTCGAAGAGTTTTTTAAAATATTTGAACTCTTTATTTTTCTTATTTCGATTGTCAACTTATTGAAAATTAATCTATAGATTAGAAATATCTGAAAAACACATTGTGTATATTAAAAGATATAGGTGATTCATTTTTCTTGATTTTTTTTTAAACAAACATTAAACAATCATTAAGGCGCTCTCAGAGCGGTGCTTGTGCGAAAGTAGCGATTCACATTTGATTTGATTCGCTGGAGATTAAATCCATTTGGAAAAATGTTCGCAGGAAGTTTATTGCACATAAACGCAGTTCTCCAGATGGAAGTTCGAAACGATGTATTGCTCTTGGTGGAATCAAATGTGCCAAGTCACTTGAACACTTTCCGTGAAAATATCTATAGAAGAGAGACAAATCTCCAACCTTTTTTCGATGTTTCAGGCTATCAAGGTTGCACGTGATGTTTGCGTCTCCAATCAGGCGGATGACTCTTTTCCGAATGGAATCCAGTAACTTCAGGGTTTGTTGTTGGGGCGGAGCTCTATACATGAAAACGATACTCCAAAGAAGCTTTGATCTGAACTTTATGAAGCATCAAAATTTGCTGAGGTGTGTTCAGTTTTCTGGTTCGAAACGGTGTTCTAAGCTTTTGAGAAGCAGCCTTTGCAATTCCAGCGACATGATTATGCCAAGACATGCTGGTGTCCATTCATAGTATTCATTGTCAAATATACGAGTTCAAGTTAGCAACTAAAATCAGTTCATTCTGACTATCATTATGATAAATAATGATTATTGATGATGTGTAGATGTGTTTCTTCAGAAGTTAAGGTTGATACTTGATTATGGGAATTGGAAAATACATTATTATTCATATATGTTTCATCTACTTGGTAACTTTAATGGAGATGTGAATATTAAATGGACACCAATACGTCTAGGCACCAATCATGTTGCTGGAATTGCAAAAGCTGCTTCTCAAAAGCTTAAAACACTTTTCGGAACTAAAAAACTGTGCACACCTCAACAATTTTTGATGCTTCATAAAGCTCATTTTAGACCTTCTTTGGAATATCGTTCTCGTGTATGAAGCTTCTCCCATAAGCATACCCTGAAGCTGTTGGATTCTGGGGCATTGAAGAAAGGTTGAAGATTTGTTCCTCTTCTATAGATACTTTTTCGGGAAGTGTGCAAGTGACTTGGCAAATTTGATCCCCCCAAGAGCGGTACATATCAAAAATACGCGACGGACTGTGGCTGCTCATCGTTTTGAGTTTCAACTCAGTACACCTCGAATTCCACTGGTCAATCAGTTCTTCTACTTCTAGAACTTTCTGAGATATATATGATTCTATTTACAATGTTCAATTTCAAAATAATATCATATACACGGCAAAAACAGCATTCATCGACTTCATCGAATCCCAAGCACACAATTTAATGCTGACGGGATTAATCGACTCATGTTACATTGGCAGAAGTGAATTAACTTAAATGGCGCTCATTTCCATTATATTGATTAAGTATAATATATATATTGTTTTTCCTAAAATCGGTCAAAACCAATCAAATAATTTAAAGTTCATATATCTCCTGCATCGTGACTTAATCACGGTCCTCTCGAAAGTTCTAAAACGCCATGCCTTTTCAACAGTCGTTGCACAAGCTTCCAAAAATATCCATTGGGTTATATAACAGTCTAGTTCGAAAAGTACAGTGCGAATTGAGCTGATAAGGCAAAAGCCATTCGAGCATTAGTCTCAAAATCAAAAATGCTATTGTACCTAATTGTTTTTAACAAATTTAAGGTCTTTGTACAGTGTATTCACAATATTTAGATTTCTCTCACATAAAAGAATGGTAAGGAGTGGTAGGGAAAAGTGTTGGTGGAGAAAAAAGTTAGGGGTCTTCAGTAGGATGAAGTTCAATATTGAACTCCATGACGTACGAAAGGTGAAGCGCCGCCTCATAGGCCCCCGACAGGCCGATGAGAGGCCGCCAGCTGATGTTAACGGGTGGCTCTCTGCCCAACAGAGCCTCATTTCAGCATTCAGTCTAAGACTTTCCACTTCCTGCCGGGGCTCATGCAAGATTTCTCGTGGTGTTGTGAATTCGGTACCTTATATCTGAATAAATGATAGTTGAGTTGAGGCAAGTTAATCACTAGCCCTCTGGAAAAGTTAATCACTAGCCCTCTGGAAAAAGTTCATGAAAAACAGGTAACAGGAATTCTGATATCACGAGAAAACGTGAATTATCTTAGCCAGCTTTTTTATGAATTAAGCGTTATCGCATTCGCGTCGTTCCTGAAAGACACCGTGCATTTCATAAATCAGCCCGTGTTTACGGGGCTGATTATGATAACTCCTAAGCGCCGTGACATTCCTCGTCAGCGGATTTTTCGGCAGAAAGAACTTGAATAATTCATAAGACAGCCTCCTGATATGTTCAGTGGTCGTCTCGACTTCTGCGTGATCTAAAGATCATTCAATGAAATATATTTGTCACTGTTCGTGCAAATACGGACACCTCCTTCTACATCGTCTCGAGTACCCGCAAAGGAATCCTCTTGAGGCTGCAGAGTATAGGACAGGCGTACAACATAGCTGGTCTGATTATTTGTTGTCAACACTGAGCTAAGAGTTTCCGTGCAAAGAGTGGGCGCCTATCCAGGATAACTCCCAAATGTCGCGCGCTCCTCTGCTCGTCAACACGGTTACCGTCGACTCGCAACTTCCCGAAGCTCGTTACGTTAGTAACTTTCTTCGAGGAGTTGACGAGTTCCATTTTGGTAGTATTTCAGTGTTGTCGTCAATGTAGCAGTGGAATCAAGTTGAGTTCAATTGTAAAGTGTGATTACTTATTGTTGATCCTACGGGAAAAACGTAACAATATACCTATCTAATTCGAAAAACCGTCTCAATTCTGAAATTCTGATAGAAAAGATTAATAAATTTTCTGTAAGCAATTTTTATTATTAAACATACCTTGAGCCTTCGGGCTTCTATAACTGTAGCTGTCAGCCTACTAAGATTCTCATTGTAGACCAAAGAGACTAGGAGTTCTCCTAAATCTGACCTTATTTCTTGGGGTTCCTGTAATAGAAGTTGAGGAGGTGATCAAGGTGAGATGACTGTTTTCGATAGAACTTATAAATTGTAGTTCTCGAGGTGTATCGAATGCTCAAAAAATATCTAAGACTTTTTCTGCTTCAGTTGTCATTTCAAGAGTGTATGTCTTTAAATAAATTGTTTTCAAGATTTGCAGATATCAAGTTGAGGAACGAAAACTATACCATAATGAATGAAAATGTACCAGGAAAAGTTGTAACTTTTGGAGCAGAACATGCAATCTAATCCCCTGGTAACTTCAAGTTCAATTTCAGTAAATGAATTTGAAAAAATGTTCTTGAAAAAAGTAACAAATTTTGTCCTATA
>NW_019291808.1:0-36619 GCF_000500325.1 Leptinotarsa decemlineata | reverse complement strand
ACATTTTTTTTTTAAATATATTGTTTTTGAGCTGTATATTTACAAAGATATAATATACAAAGATATTTTCATGATATTTTATGAATAGGACGAATTCTTCAAAATACCAATAATAATACATAACTCTTTTTTAAAGCATTCCAGACAATGATCTAGAATAATTAAGGTAAGTCATATTTGAAGTTGTAATACCAAGAGTACGGAACTTTCGATTTACATACCAACAAATTATTACACAATATCAAAAAGGCAAGTTCTACAAGGTGTCATTCCTGAAACTGGAATTAGTTGTTAAGGTCTACGAAGATTGACAGATTGAATGCAATTATTCTGTAAATGGAGGAAACGTATAGAATATTTGTACTTTTATCCCACCAAATGTAAATTCCAGCAGTGCAAAAACGGACAGAATAGTATTGTTATTTGTACAAGTATTTCTTGCAATAGCAATTTTCCAATTTCTAATTTGCTCAGAATACCTTGCCGCTGCTGTAGATTAAGATGCCAATATGACTCATGAGAATCACCACCTTTACATCCAGTAATTTCAATTGGTTGTTGTGAGTGGTTGATTTAGTATCTAGCTTCAGTTAAAAGGGTTCTTATGTCCAAAATAACCCGTTCTGCAAAACTTTTGATCTACTTGATAAGATTTGGTGCCATATTGCAGTCCTGAGGTGTGAATTGTTACAGCTTTGGGATATATTTCTTGAAGTATTTTTGGTGTCTACCAGTAATTTGTGTAACTGATGAACCAAAAAGAGACTTGGTTCGTTTCCTTTTCATGTTAAGTTTACTGACGAAATGTAACTTGAGCTATTCCTTTATGAAGGGATAGTCTTTTCTTTCTTTGGATTAATACTACGACTACTCATGCAGAATATCTCGCATTGATGGCAAAAAACGAATCTTTCTAAAACCAGTATTATTGTTCATAGTAATATTTCAAACACATTATTGAATATCTTCATTGTTTTTTTCTCTATTTGAAGTATTTGATAATTTCAGTCAACAATATATTATGCATTTACGTTGATGGTTCAGATGTTTTTCTTCAATTTACTTTGTGAGAAAATTAGTCATTCATCTCAATCGAGAATAGTTCATTTCTCTTCTACTTTTTGTGTATTGAATTAAATATAGCTCAAAAAACATGCACATCAGAAAGTGGAGTTTTTGGTGAAGTTAAAATACTTGTTAATTTCAAATAGTAGCTGATAAGAACTGTGGACCATTTTTTGACTGTGGTTGACAATGAAATGCATAGTATACATAATGAAAATGCATAGTATACCTAAAAACAGAACCGATATATTCGAATGAGTTAGTTGAAAAAGTATATCTAATATGGAAAAAATAAATAATGAAGACTTTCAAAAATACTATTTCATTAAAAAAATTGAGTGAATTTTCGATTGTTTTTATTTATTCATCAACTTCTTTTTTATTATCATCGTTGTTGACCCCGTCAGATATAATACACTTGTACCAGCGATTTTTCTAATTCTGGAAGCAGTTCTGATATGCAGTTTTTGGTATGTCTTCGAACTCGCCCAACGATTCTGTTTTATCTGTTCAATCGTCACGAAACGCCGTTCTCTAATGCTTCTCTTCAGGCTTGAGAATAGAAAGAATTCGCAGGGGACAAATCTGCTGAATACGGTGGATGAGGCTTGATTACGATGTTGTTTGTGGCCGAAAAATACGAACAATGACGAGTGCATTATCGTGATGCAAAAACCAAGAATTGTTTTTCCACAATACCGGACATTTTCTGCGTATTGCTTCTCGCAAGCGGCGCATAACCTTAGGAAAATATTCCTTATGTTGAAAGAACTCCTGATAATTGGCAATCGAAGAAAACAGTGAGAAAAACCATGAGATTCGATTGAACTCAGCATGGTTTTTTGGTCTGACTCCCTGGGTTCTTCTATTGGGACGATTAGACACTTGTTTCGATGCCATAACCATATACCCATAATCAGTCACCACTCACAACCCTTTTGAGCAAATCTAGATCACCGTTAACGTCATTCAATAATTCCTGAGTGATTCATGCGATGATTTATCTGATCAGAATTCAGCAATTTTGGACGAACTCCACTGCCACATGCTTCATGTCCAAAATTTTCGAAAAGTGCATGGCATGAGCCAACTAATATGCCCACATACTCAGCAGCTTCTCTAATAGTGATTCGACGATTCTCCATAATTTTTTTTCGCTTTCTCGACATTTTCATAGGTTGTGCTTGAACGTCCAGGGCGAGCATCGTCATTCACATTTTCTCTACCTTCTGTGAAAAGCTTATACCAATCGTTAACATTTTGTGACTCAGATCACAATCACTGTATGCTACTGTCAACATGTCACGTGTTTATGAGCACTGAATTCCATTTTTCACACAAAATCTGCTGCAAA
This sequence comes from Leptinotarsa decemlineata, assembly GCF_000500325.1. NCBI lineage: Eukaryota > Metazoa > Arthropoda > Insecta > Coleoptera > Chrysomelidae > Leptinotarsa > Leptinotarsa decemlineata. The sequence goes on along the minus strand of NW_019291808.1, from coordinate 34,200 downwards.
TTCTTTGAATCATTTTTTTCCATAGCAGAAAGTCGCCGAACACGAAAACCACTTCTGAATTTGATACTTCTCACTAACAAACTAATTGTGCTATATATAAACAGCTGAAACTGAAAACATATGTTTCGAGGCGAGTGAACTAAAATAAAAAATCGCTATTTGAATGTAGGTATCTCGCGAAATTTGAACATTCACCTTATTCCATTTCATTGATTCGGATTTCCATTGTCTAATATGATATAAATTGATTCGAAATCCCTGAAAGAACTTGTCCAGATCATTACTACCAACAATAAAACCTTTTTTCACAAACTACACCTGAACGATTTAATCTCCACAAACTTTATTGAAAAAATATATCACAACATGTTTCAAGTGATTAATCACTTGAAAAAGCTAATGTTTAGCGAAACAGGTTGTGATATATTTTTTCAATGAAGTTTGTGGAGATCAAATCGTTTAGGAGTTGTTTGTGAAATTACTATGGATCTTCATCAAGTAACGGCCGAATCAATCAGAAAAACAATAAAACCACTGCAAGGAAAATAATCCTCTGTTGTGAAGAATTCAAGGCATTTTTTCGAACTACTAGCATGATCAACTAATCAGTTTTAACGTGGAAAGCCTCTACACCAACGTTCCTGTCAAAGAAGCACTTCAAATCATACAGAGGAAGCTATTCGAAGATGGGGACCTGAACTATAGAACGAACTTACCGATACTAGTAATTATGGAATTACTAGGATGCTGAGTACGCAACTACTACTTCCAGCTGAAGGACGAATTTTTTATGCAAGATAAGGGACTGCCAATGGGATTGCCACATTCACCGGTTATAGCCAACACATATATGGGGTGGTTTGAAACTTTGGTCATTGAAGAATCCCACAAGGAACCCCGAGTCCAGTTGAGATACGCTGACGATACCTTCATAATATGAAACCAAGGGAATGCAGAACTATATACTTTCCTGAAGCACATCAATAACGTAAGTCCTTCCATCACTTTCACAATGTAGAAGGAAGTCCACAACCAATTGCCATTCTTAGAGGTATTGGTGAAGAGGACCGACACCAAATGGAGAACATCTGTATACTGAAAACCCACTCACACGGACAGTATCCGAACCAGGAATCTAACCACCATCAATCGACTAAGAGAGAAATCATCAAGACTCTAGTAGACCGTGCTTTCGGGCTCTGTAATACAAAGGAAGGACTCGAAAAGGAACTAGGCATCATCAAAAATGGCGGAATGATTACTCCGAAGTGATGGTGGAACAGAATTTGGCCAGGAGACAGCAAGAGTCTCGCAAGGAAGAGAAGCCGCCACAACCAGTACTTGTACTTTCCTACGAAAGAGGATTTTTGGAAAAGATAAGGAGAATTGGGTCTGAGTATAACATAAGAACCTGCTTCAGATATAGCAACACTTTCCGTAGCAGCCTCACGAAAACTATGCTACCAAACGCGGACTGCGATTCCAAGAATTGCATTAACCGGATACCCTGCGAGTGCGGAGAATCCTACATCGGTGAAACTAAGAGGCCATTGAAGGTTTGCCATGCAGAGCACAAGGAATACACACAACGAGGAGAAACCAGTAAATCAGGAATAGCAGAGCATGTTTGGACTCATCAACATAACATCAAGTGGTCTCAAGCTGAAATCAGCCACAAGGAGGAACACTGGTTTCAGGAGAAAATTCAAATAAGCCGTATATGTGTTGTCGAACAACGCATTTGGAAAAAAAAACGTAGGGATACCCAACATATGGAAACCAATAATCAAGCGGAACACGACCAACTCCCGCCAAACGTTCTGCTTCGGCTAAAACCGATGAAGCGGAGAGGGGGAAGAAGAGATAGATGAAAGCACTTTAACGACCTATAAATAGTCAGATTCCGGAGAAATAAGTCCAGTTATCACTCGAAGACGATTGTGGAAATCAACAATCGATACGTCGTGAAATAATTTGGCTTGATATCTTTTAATTTTCATTACGTGTTAATAGTTCAAATTATTTATTGTTACTTGCATTTTATTTCATTATAATGTATTGGAGAAACTACCTGGAGTTGCATGAAAAATACACTCCTCTAATTCGGTGGTATACTATAGGGTGTTCTATGAAGTCACGACAATTAAAAAATTTTTCTGTTGATTCGAGTCAATTATACCATCCGGTAAATTTACTTTGAATCTAATATGAAACTTCGATATTAATGACATTACTCAGTTCTCATTAGAACGACTCTAATTTTATGAAAAGTTCGAAGTTCGATGAGACGAGTTGAAAATTTNAATAATTCTCTATTTAAAACATAAAGATGTATTGAAGGGGTTATATTTTTAGTAGTGAATAATTTTTTGGGAAAGAAAGTTTTTGGCTTTCTACTACTCAATCTTGATATGAAAAAATGTGGGAATCTTCCAAAGAAAGGAAGAAAGTGATCAATTTGAAAATAAGTAACTCACATCCATGTATAGAGTTACTTATTTTCAAATTGATTACTTCCTTCCTTTCTTTGGCAGATTCCCACATTTTTTTGTATCAAGATGGAGTAGTAGAAAGCCAAAAACTTTCTTTCTCAAAAAATAAAAATGTAATATCAACAAAGTTTTGTTCAGTATCACTCCATTTGGAAAAGTGAAGTGTTGCTAGTTATTGAACAGAAATAGATTGAAATACTTTGCATTTTGATGCTCTGAACTTATAAATTATGAAAAAAATCAAAAAAATTGTCAACTCTCTCAAAAGTAATGTGTATTCTCGAAGGTTTCCAAATTAGTTATGTTTGATTCCGCATGTGAATTGGTCCATCATCAACTTCATCCACATCACCATGGATTTGCCTTGATGGCTGTTACGAATTTCATCGTTTCAACACAATATATTTTACAAACAATAATAAAAGATTGTACTCTACAATATATTCATTCAAAAAGGGAATTCATTGAAAGCATATACCCTCCTAATAAAACACTTCATATAATGAAATCATTATCTATGATGAGTCCAATTATTCTTACTTTTATTGAAAAACATTCGAGTTTATTCGTGAAATATAGCTTAGCACATAATATATATATATTGTTTTTCCTAAAATCGGTCAAAACCAATCAAATGATTTAAAGTTCATATATCTCCTGAATCGTGACTTAATCGCGGTCCTCTCGAAAGTTCTAAAACGCCATGCCTTTTCAACAGTTGTTGCACAAGCTTCCAAAAATATCCATTGGGTTATATGTATAACAGTCTAGTTCGAAAAGTACAGTGCGAATTGAGCTGATAAGGCGAAAGCCATTCGAGCATCAGTCTCAAAATCAAAAATGCTATAGTACCTAATTGTCTTTAACAAATTTAAGGTCTTTGTACAGAGTATTCACAATATTTAGTTTTCTCTCACATAAAAGAATGGTAAGGAGTGGTGGGGAAAAGTGTTGGTGGAGAAAAAAGTTAGGGGTCTTCAGTAGGATGAAGATCAATATTAAACTCCATGACATTCCTCGTCAGCGGGTTTTTCGGAAGAAAGAACTTGAAGAATTCATAAGACAGACTCCTGATATGTTCAGTGATCGTCTCGACTCCTGCATGATCTAAAGATCATTCAATGAAATATATTTGTCACTGTTCGTGCAAATACGGACACCTCCTTCTACATCGTCTCGAGTATCCGCAAAGGAATCCTCTTGAGGCTGCAGAGTATAGGACAGGCGTATAACATAGCTGGTCTGATTATTTGTTGTCAACACTGAGCTAAGAGTTTCCGTGCAAAGAGTGGGTGCCTATCCAGGATAACTGCCAGATGTCGCGCGCTCCTCTGCTCGTCAACACGGTTACCCTTGACTCGCAACTTCCCGAAGCTCGTTACGTTAGTAACTTTCTTCGAGGAGTTGACGAGTTCCATTTTGGTAGTGTTTTAGTGTTGTCGTCAATGTAGCAGTGGAATCAAGTTGAGTTCAATTGTAAAGTGTGATTATTTATTGTCGATCCTACGGGAAAAACGTAACAATATACCTATCTAATTCGAAAAACCGTCTCAATTCTGAAATTCTGATAGAAATGATTGATAAATTTTCTGTTAGCAATTTTTATTAAACATACCTTGAGCCTTCGGGCTTCTATAACTGTAGCTGTCAGCCTACTGAGATTCTCATTGTAGACCAAAGAGACTAGGAGTTCTCCTAAATCTGACCTTATTTCTTGGGGTTCCTGTAATAGAAGTTGAGGAGTTGATCAAGGTGAGGTGACTGTTTTCGATACAACTTATAAATTGTAGTTCTCGAAGTGTATCAAATGCTCAAAAAATATCTAAGACTTTTTCTGCTTCAGTTTGAATCATCATATGCAGAGACTCGGACTGTCGGAAAACAGTGTGTGTCGCTTATGTTTGAGAAATGATGAAACAGCTGAGCACATACGTTGTGCCTGCCCTGCTGGGGACAACTAACCATACAAACTGATCGGCTTCGTTGAGAAGCTGGGTTTATTTGGTCGAGTGAGAATAGATGTGAGCCACAATAAACCCTTGCGGGTTACGGTGGAAGGTTGAATAGACTCACTCACTTTGGACCTAACCTAACCTAACCTACCCCGTTCCCATTCTTTTCATTTGCGAAATCCCTCAGATTCTAAACCATTGATCCTTTTCCCAAATCCCAACCTGCTGCTTAAATTTAGAATCAAACCACCGAAGTACCGAAATTGTAAAACAGCTATAGCTCTTGTAGAATAATTCTCTAGCTCTCGTAGAATAATTCTCTTTATTATCATCTCTTCGACTCTGATCTCAGCTGAAGAGAATAACAGATGTACGTGAAATCGATTGCTGGCTTGGTGACGTATGTCGTGGCGACGGGTCACCATGCGCAAGCGACGGCGCATGGTGACCGTCTGGTTTGACGTTACACTATGTCTCTCGTCACACTGAGCTTGAATACCTATAGTGTATACAGTTGTGTTTACATAGTATACATAACCTGTGTTTTACCTAATAAATTATTTTTTTAAATAATTTAGAATGAAATATGTCTGATTGTGATAATCTGGCAAGTGAAAGTGAGCAGCCTCCGTCAAAGAAAGCAAAATCACACCACGACACACTATCAAGTCAATAGTAGGGGAGCGGAAGATAAAAAGGACCCTGCAGTTATAACGAACCAGATTAATCTTAACCTCAAAATGATTTATTGTTCACATACCTACCGAAAAGGCAAAACGGAACGGGCAAAATGGACCACGTGGTCCGTTTTACCTTCAATGCAATTGATTTGTGATTATACATACATAATTTGATATTGAAAATAGGTATTTTCATTTCAGATGGTTAACAACTATAAAAGAAAGTCGGACCGACAATCTTGGCGTGAGGAGAACATATGTAGTTTCGTGCGGGGCTTAACAAAGCGGCCGCTACATTTGATGTTCCAAAGACTACATTAATACGAAAACTTACCGAATATGAAAGCACTAAAGAATTTACTGTAATTACGGAAAAGAAAATGGGCAGGTATGAAAAGATTTTCAATGTCGAACAAGAGAGAGAACTAGCATCCTATGTCAAGAATATTGATAATCGCTCTTTTGGATCAACCACAAAGGATCTCAAGCGTCTTGCACATGAGCTAGCCGAACATAATGAACTACAACACAATTTCTGTCACGATACAAATGGCTGGAAGAATATGGTTCGAAAATTTCTTAAAGCGTAACCCTGACTTAAGTCTACAAAAACCAGAACCCACTTCAACAGCTCGAGCATCTGGATTCAACCAAGTTCACTGCTGTACCACCGCCATCACCATCAAGTGATCAGGGCATTTCTCAAAATAAAGATGTAACCAGCAATGATGAGCAACACCCATCTACGAATACATCATTTTCTATTGCTCCAAAAGATATCATGGCCATCTCTAGAACTTCTGAACGGACTAGATCTAATATTGAGCAAGGAAAGACAGTCGAAATAACATAATCACCCTATCGCGAAGAATTAGAAGCTACTATAAAAGCACAGTAAACGAAAGAAAACGCAAAGAAGGGAAACAAAATCTTTTCACTGAAAATACTCTCTATCCTCTATAGGGAAACAAAACACTCAAAAATCAAAAAGGAAAAGGGAAATCTACAAAGAAGAACTCGTAAAAACAAAAGCATCTGCGAAGATGAAGAAGACGTACGATGTTTTTATTGCTCTCATTTATTTTCTGAATCAACAAAAAGCTGGGTACAGTGCCCCGCATGTTCTTTATAGGCACACTGTAGTTGTGTCGGTGTCGAAGATAATGATGAAAATGTTAGATTTGTTTGCGAAAGGTGTGCAGTTGAATAAATAGTAGGAATCTTGTTTCGTTTTAATGTTGCCATAGGTCCATTTTGCCTTCATGACTGGTTCATTTTACCTTCATGTGTAGGCAGAATGGACCAAACCGATGGTTTCAATTATATAATAACAAAGTAAGAAGAATGAATATATTATTTTTAATGTTACATTGATTTTACCTTAACCGATCTGTTCCAGATTATTACTACCAACAATAAAACCACTGCTAGGAAAATAGTCCTCATTAAAAGAGAAATGAACATTTCTATGTTTTTTACCACTAGGACGAAACTGCAGTAATGTTAGTTACAATTAAAAGTGGTAAAAAACATAGAAATTTTCATTTCTCTTTTCATTATGATCTCCTACCACGTAGTAACGGCTAAATCCATCAATTCATTAAAATAGTCCTCTTTTGTGAAGAATTCAAGGCATTTCTTTGAACTACTAGGCACAATCAAAGTCACAGAGCAGAATCAACTAATCAGTTTCAACGTAGAAAGCCTCTACACCAACGTTCCTGTCAAAGAAGCACTTCAAATCATACAGAGGAAGCTATTCCAAGATGGGGACCTGAACTATAGAACAAACTCGCCGATACAAGTAATTATGGAATTATTAGGATACTGTGTACGCAACTGCTACTTCCAGCTGAAGTACGAATTTTTTACGCAAGATGAGGGACTGCCAATGGGATTGCCACATTTACCGGTTATAGCCAACACATATATGGGGTGGTTTGAAACTTTGGCCATTGAAGAATCTCACAAGAAGTCTCGAGTCTAGTTGAGATACGTTGACGACACCTTCATAATATGGAAGCAAATAAATGCAGAACTAGACACCTTCCTGAAGCACATCAACAACGTAAGTCCTTCCATCACTTTCACAATGTAGAAGGAAGTCCACAACGAATTGCCATTCTTAGACGTATTGGTGAAGAGGACCGACACCAAGTGGAGAACATCTGTATACCGGAAACCCACTCACACGGGACAGTATTTGAACCAGAAATCTAACCTCCATCAATCGACTAAGAGAGAAATCTTCAATACTCTAGTAGACCGTGGTTTCGGGCTCTGTAATACAAAGGAAGGACTCGAAAAGAAACTAGGCATCATCAAAAATGACGGAATGGTTACTCCGAAGTAATGGTGGAACATACTTTGGCCAGGAGACAGCAAAAGTCTCACAAGGAAGAGAAGCTGCCACAACCAGTACTTGTACTTTCCTACATCAGAGGATTGTCGGAAAAGATGGGAAGAATCGGGTCCAAGTATAACATAAGAACCTGTTTCAGATCTAGCAACACTATAAGTAACAGCCTCACGAAAACCAGGCTCCCAAACGCAGGCTGCGATTCCAAGAATTGCATTTACCGAATACCCTGCGAGTGCGGAGAATCCTACATCGGTGAAACTAAGAGGCCATTCAAAGTTTGCAATGCCGAGCACAAGAAACACACACAACGAGGAGAAACCAACATAACAGGAATAGCAGAGCATGTTTAGACTCATCAACATAACATCAAGCGGTGTCAAGCTGAAATCAGTCACAAGGAGGAACACTGGTTTTAGGAAGAAATTCAAGGAAGCTGCATATATGTTGTCGCATTTAGCCAAGCTAGCGTAGGGATACGCAACATTTGGAAACCAATAATCAATTGGAACACGACCAACTCCCGCCAAACGTTCTGCTCCCGCTAAAACCGATGAAGCGGAAGAGGAGATTGGTGAAAGCACTCTAATGGCCTATAAATAGTCAGATTATCACCCGAACACGATTGTGGATATCAACAATCGATACGTCGGTAAGTAATTTGGCTTGAAATCTTTCATTTTTTTATTTTCATCACGTGTTAATAGTTCGAATTTTTAATTGTTGCTTGTATTTTATTTCATTTCAATTAAAGTTTTTTTCCTTACTAAAATTGTTATTTCAAATCAATTTATATCATATTAGACAATGAAAGTCGGCACTAATGATGTTTGGATGATGAAAAAATATCAAAATTGAAAAATGAGAATAAAGATTGAAAACCTAGCTTCTAGTTAGTATCTTCAATAATTTTTGGGTTGTAAATAGGCATTGTTTCTACCTATTGAACCAACCTGAAATTTCTGATAAGATAAAGATGAATAAAAGGACTCAAATGTAACACACATATCCATCAGTTCACAGAGATAGTGTTCAGAACAAGTTAGTAGACGAACAAAGAAATTTCTATTACACAGCCAATTCAACTAACAGAAGCAATGAAGAACAGTGCGTTTTCGACCGTTTTTCGTGCGTTTTCGACCGTTTTTCGTGCGTAACCGTCACATACTTGACCAACTGCGCTACGAAAGCGCTGCACGAAAAGCGTTATGCGAAAAAACGTTACGCGAAAGCGTTACAAAAAAAATATCGTTTTTATCATGCAACGTTTTTTCGTATAACGTTTTTTCGCGTAACGTTTTTCGTGCAGCACTTTCGTGGCGCAGTTGGTCAAGTATATGACGGTTACGCACGAAGGAGGAACACACGAAAACACACAAAAAACAGTCGAAAACGCACTGTTCTTCATCGCTTCTGTTAGTTGAATTGGCTGTATAATAGAAATCTCTTTATTCACCTACTCAAGTTGTTTGACGACATATAGAGTCAGTTGGGTTGAAAAATATTTCATTCGTTATTTTGAATTATTTCTCATTTATACTTTGAGAGAAGTATATCGAATTCATTTGTTTCTCTTAGTTTAACAGATAACTTAGTTGAATAGACTTCAGTTGCGAAATATAGATCTCATCCGTTGTAAATGTATTTTTTCATGGCCGAAATATTGTTTTTTTTTTGGCATACAATTTCCCCCAACACAATTATCGCTGTAAGTAATTGATTCGCGATAATTTGATACCTTCTCCAGATCCATCTTGAAGAGTTGTTGTTCCGTGCCGTCTCCAATTTCCAAATCCTTAAGAGGGTATGTGACGTGCCCGATCTCACTTCGTTTTTTCGTCCGACCTCCGTCTATCACCGTCAATTTGAGAGTGTGATCCGACATGTCTTTAGCTGACACCTGAAAAGGATTAGGAAAACTTTTTAAGTGAAGTGTCTAGGACCTTCAAGAGTGCTATTAAGTAGATGTATTGGAGAAACTACCTGGAGTTGCATGAAAAATACACTCCTCTAATTCGGTGGTATACTATAGGGTGTTCTATGAAGTCACGACAATTAAAAATTTGATAGTAAAAATTATAGCTGAATCCTAAATAACTACTAAATATTGTAAATACGAGTTGATAAAGCGGTAATGAAGATTTATCAAAAAGTAATGCAAAATGTCAGTCTGAATAATATACCAATTATGGACTTGAATTTTCACTATGATTTTTCCATGATGATTCTTCATTGATATTCAATCCTGGAAGTTTCATAACTGGTTTGTATTATATTCAATTACTTTTGAAATTAAAAGCTTTGTGTTATTCAAACCAACTTGTATTAAAAAAATCTTAATTTATGGAATTTTGACTGTTTGTATGATCGGTTGAAAAATGAATGAGGTGTAGGTCGATTTCCAATAACTGAATTTTCCATCAAGTTTCAGTTGTTTCATTGAATCAATATACAGTGCATTCCATTTAAAACGAGACATCCTAAATAACTTTTGGTACAATAATTTGCAGAAAAAATTAAAAACATAGTAAACAGGAGGACACATTTTGACATATTCACATTTGATGTTACTTTCCCTATCGCAACCCCAGAGAATGTTACCAATTTTTTCACAATATCAGATTGTTCCATGATGAACAGATTTCAACAAAGTAGAATATATTATGGTCTGAAGCTCATAGTTTGGAAGCTAAAAATTATTTGAGTTGCGAACGAGCCACCCTGAATGAACTTTTGTACAATCTGTTACCTAGGTTTCATAGGTGGTTTTGTGAAGTATACTTCAGAAAGTCTTATTTTGTCTAGTAAGTTCGAATTCGATATTCTCTTCATTTTGTATTTGTCTCATTATACAATAACGATTACCTACCAGGTGAAGTTACTACTGGTGTTTCTGTTTACGTGAATTCTTGAGAAGCAATGGTTTATACGCTTCGAAAACAGACTGAAGCAGTAAGTTTGTACTATCAGAATGGAAGTGCTGAAGCTGCTGCCCGTATGTTTGATGATAATCATCCAGGAAAAAATGTACGACACAAATACTTTTCTGAATTATTGAACAAATTTAAGAAAACTGGAGCTGTTAACAAAAAAGCATAACCGTTCATGAGTTGTCAACGATGAAGCTATTTGTACTGCAGTTTTAAGGCAAGTTGGACTAATGGAAAATCTCTTACTAAGTTATCTCGAGGATCAGGAATCAGTCGTATAAATGTTTTCAGGATCCTTCATAAGTACAAATTTTATCCATATAAGATTAGACTAGTTCATGAATGGAACGAAGATGATTTCGATAGACGTATCGAGTTTTGTGAAAATCTCACGGAACGTATCAACTTGCATCAGAACTTCTTGTACAAAATTTGTTTTTCGGATGAGTGTACGTTTAGTTTGAATGGAGAGATGAATCGGCAAAATTGTCGATATTGGAATGATACGAATCCTCATTTATACCGTCAAGTTCATACCCAACGACCTCAAAAACTGAATGTTTGGGCAGGAATTTTAGGTGACCACATCACAGGACCTTTTTTATCAATGATGATTTGACTAGTGATAAATATTTGGATATGTTGGAGAATCGAATAATACCGTGCATCAACAGGGCAATTGAGGAGGATATAAATTTCTTCGAAAACGATCAGCAGGATAGTGCACCTCCTCCTTATGCAGCTCAAGTGCGACAATTTTTGGATGATCATTTTCCTGGTCGCTGGATTGGCAGAAGAGGTCCTACAGAATGGCCACCAAGGTCTCCGGATCTAACTTTTTTTGATTCCTTGTAGATTCCTGTCTATGGGGTCATTTGAAGTTTAAAGTTTATGAGATAAAATTAACATTAGAAGATTTGAGAGAGAATATTATGAGGAATTGCAGAGAAATAACTCCCGCGATTCTCAACCATGTGAGGACGGCAATGGAAGCTCGTTTGCAACGTTGTATTGAAGTTGGTGACAACGTTTCTAAACCTTTACTATGGAAAACTTTTTTCTCGTTGTCCAGTCCTCAGATTTTGATTCAACAATTAATAAAAAAATATTATTTTCTGAATATTATTTGTCTCTAGAACGAATATTCCAAAATATGGCCTCCTGTATAATTGTTGACCTGTTTTTTATTTTTACTGCAAATCATTGTTTCGAAAGTTAATTCAGAGTGACTCGTTTTCAACTCACATAATTTGGAGCTTCCGAACCATAAGCTTCAGACCATATGCTTTGTACTTAGTTGAAATCTGCTCATCATGGAGCATCTGATAATGCGAAACAATATAGGGTGATGCAGAACTTCGATGCTTGTTTCGTTCAATTTTTGGAAGGTGATTTGTGAAATGTGCGGACGAGCGTTGTCATGGAGCAGGATCGGGCCGTTTCTATATACCGGTGCCGGTTGCTGCTGACGCAATTTTCGGTACTTTCGTTGATATCCTCACAGTAGGACTCTGCTGTGATGGTTTAGCCCGGTTGCAGAAAGTTTTAGTGGATCACACCAGCCGCTGACCACCATACAGTTTCCGCCTTTTCGCCATCACATGACGATGCTATTCAAAAAAGGACCGTTTAGCTTGCGCAAAAGCAAAGAAAAACAGACCTCAAAACGTGACAATTTCTGTAGATCATTCAAATCGTGGGGCACTCACTTTTCGAACTTTTTAACCTTTTCAATACGATATGAACGGAAACTGACGCCCAGTTCTTCCGCCATCCCACTCACCCTTTGCGATAGGTCAGTCTCCACCAGGGTCATTAAGATCCTGTAGGTCGACTACTTTGGGGTTCATCTTCGAAGCTAAAACCTTCGGAACAAAATTTCGTTAACCAACGTCGAACAGTGCGTTCAATAACACTATCATAGCATACAGCCTGATTAATTTTTCGGCCTGTTTTGGCAGAGCTCTGGTTCAATCTGAATTCGTAGAGAAAAATTGGCCGATAATCATATCATTATTAGGCTGACACGAGGTGAAAAATCAACATTTGGAAAAAAAATAACAGCATCAATGCATAGAGTACAAAATTCTCCCTATCAATCAATCAGTTATAACACGACACCGCAAAATGAATGTTTTTTCAGATATGGAGCTATAAAAACACATGAAAATAGAAACGGACAAAACTTATTGAACACCCTAATAATTCTGATACAACTATATGTCCCCCCACACCAAAATTATTTGATTTCTGAAGTATAATTTTATGGTCAACACTATCAGATGCTTTGCACAACTCCAGAGGCAGAAGACTACATTTTTATCTTGATCAATTTCAATTTGAATGTTAGTTGCGATATCAGTTATCGTAAACTCGATATATTTGCATCTGCAGAAGCTGTACTGGCCTGGCATTCAAAAAGTTCAACAGCCCAATATTTACAATTTCTTAGAGAGGAAAAAATCCAGTTCGTGGTCGAAATGAAACAAACATTTTATCTGTTACTGCGGCAGATATCTTCGGTAGTGTATGCGTTGATTACGAGAAGGAAAATAGCATTTCGAGGACTCAGCAACAACTGACAGTGGAGCTCTGTGTTGACTCGTATTTATACTAGCAGGTGGTGGGGGTGGAGGTGTGTTCATGAGAGTGGTCACTTCTGCTCAGTACTACTAGTTTCTTTCGACCTGGCCCAGATTTTATTCTCTCGAATCGTGACCCAAGCTGTGAAAACCTACGTTTTTATTATCTTAATTCATTCAATAATTTTCAAGATAAAATAATAAAAGGACATTGATAATGCCATAGTTATTCATATTATATTTCTTACCACTCACTCGAGTGAGTTGAACGCTGCTTCAAATGAAAATGGTGAAATTGCACCTTCACCCATCTGATAAATTTTGCAGTTATATCATCAAAACCACCAAACTATTTATGATTGCCTCAATCTTCATGTCTAGTTTCCGAGACGTAACTTTTGATGGATAATAATAATTGTGGTCACTTGAATTTTGATAACCGATACATAAAAAAATGATTGTTGAATTCTTGACATATTCCTTTCTCATTTTTGATTTCAATACCTCTTATTTTTTCTTTATGTTTACAGTTTATGGTGATCAGGTAATACTGAATTTATACCGTGCCAAATAGATTTTAGAGTAGGTGAATTTGTGAATTGATCTTCGTAAATTCTTGATTTGCTTCTTGACTAGATTTTTCATCCGTGTTTTACTATAGAATAGCTTCCTCAATCTTTTTCATACTGACTGAATTCTACTGCTCATCATGGAGCATCTGATAATGCGAAACAATATAGGGTGATGCAGAACTTCGATGCTTGTTTCGTTCAATTTTTGGAAGGTGATTTGTGAAATGTGCGGACGAGCGTTGTCATGGAGCAGGATCGGGCCGTTTCTATATACCGGTGCCGGTTGCTGCTGACGCAATTTTCGGTACTTCCGTTGATATCCTTACAGTAGGACTCTGCTGTGATGGTTTAGCCCGGTTGCAGAAAGTTTTAGTGAATCATACCAGCCATACTGTTTTCACCTTTTCGCCATCACATGACGATGCTATCCAAAAAAGGATCGTTTGCTTGCGCAGAAGCAAAGAAAAACAGACCTCAAAACTGGACAATTTCTGTAGATAACAGTCATCGTAAACTCGATATATTTGCATCTGCAGAAGCTGTACTGGCCTAGCATTCAAAAAGTTCAACAGCCCAATATTTACAATTTCTTAGAGAGAATAAAATCCAGTTCGTGATCGAAATGAAACAAACATTTTATCTGTTACTGCGGCTTATATTTTCGGTAGTGTATGCGTTGATTACGAGAAGGAAAATAGCATTTCGAGGACTCAGCAACAACTGACAGTGGAGCTCTGTGTTGACTCGTATCTATACTAGCAGGTGGTGGGGGTGGAGGTGTGTCCATGAGAGTGGGCACTTCTGCTCAGTATACTAGTTTCTTTCGCTAGTTTCCATGACGTAACGTTTGCATGTCTGCTAGTTTCCGAGACGTAACGTTTGATGGATCATTAAAAATAATTGTGGTCACTTGAATTTTGATAACCGGTAGGTAAAAAAATGATTGTTGAATTCTTGACAGATTCCTTCTGAGTCCATTCAATTCTTGTTTCCGACTTTATGTCTACAGTTTATGGTGATTGAGTAATACTGAATATATACCGTGCCAAATAGATTTCAGAGTAGGTGAATTTGCGAATTGATCTTAATAAATTCTTGATTTGCTTGTTGACTAGATTTTTCATCCGTGTTTTGCTATAGAATAGCTTTCTCAATATTTTTCATACTGACTTGATTCTAGTTAATTTGTGCCTTATACAATCACAATTAGAACCGTGTGACCATCTACATACGTGAGTTAAAACTAATTGAAATTTTTGAACATTTCAAGCAGTTTTCACCTCAAATCATGTAGAATTATAAGTCATTACCTAGATGGAAGGCCATATGATTCAAATTATTATTATATATAACACAGATTCAATTAAATTCAGTCGATATGAAAACGCTTGATGAAGCTATTCCATAGTGAAACACGTGTAGCGGTTTTGTAAACNAGAAAAATTGTATGTATCGGCCAAGTCCATTGAATACTAAATTTTTAACAAATTCATTATACCTAGTAATAACAGTGTTCTGAAATAATATGAATCAAAAGCTGTTCAAAGTTCAAGTATTTCTTCCAGACAAATTTATTCATACTGTTCATTAACTAGAAATATTCAACAGTAAACCACGGTTTAACTTTTTCTCGATTTGTTTAGTTTTCAATTTCTGAGAAAAATTAAAGATATATGTTACGAAAATTTTTAGAATTGACTTCTAATCGTTTTTAGTAATTTTCATAACTTGATGAATTTGAATGCTATCTTCAACACATTCAGTACTAGAGAAATTTATAATTTCTAACTTTTGAACAGTATTAGACGGTAAATAAATTTTGCAAAACAATGAAGAATTTGATTCAACAAAATGTTTGTTCCGGAGACCCATCACAAATGGTGCGTGGGATGGTGGAGAAACTGGGCGTCTACTACAACAGGAGGCGTTCAGAACAGTGGTTATACACCGATGAGGTAAGATGCACTTACCAAAGGTGATAATGCATGAAAAAACACTAACTGAAAAAAGACCATGGTTACTGTATGGTGGTCAGCAGCAGTTGGCACTGATCAAACCTCACCCACCATACTTCCCAGACCTCTTGCCAGCCGATTACCATCTTTTCAAACACTTTGATAACGTTTTCACCGGTTAAACCTTCGCCAATCAGGACCAGATAAAAATGGCCTTCGTCAACTTCATCGAATCTCGAGCACGAAATTTCAATGCTTACGAAATGTAACGTTGACAAAAGTACAGTGATTCAAATGACAGCTATTTCGATTGAATGGAATGAGTATCCACTGAGATATTACCGTTTGAAGTAGACTCATAAAACAGAAAAAACTTTTTAAACAACCTAATGTGTGATGAATTGAAGAAGTAGTAAATTA
This sequence comes from Leptinotarsa decemlineata, assembly GCF_000500325.1. Lineage (NCBI taxonomy): Eukaryota > Metazoa > Arthropoda > Insecta > Coleoptera > Chrysomelidae > Leptinotarsa > Leptinotarsa decemlineata. The sequence goes on along the minus strand of NW_019291808.1, from coordinate 18,258 downwards.
TTAGACACTGAAATGGAACAATTCTGCAACAACATTATCCAATTTTATGCCAAAACCAAATTATTGTCTCATGTATGGAACCTATGGTTGGTGTTACAGCTAAAGGCGATTTCATATCCTTACCTGGAAAACAAGGGTTTCATCGAAGTATGGATTACATGTTTTCTTTTTCTGCTTCGACTGAAGATACCTTCTTTCGTCTGGCATCAGATGCAATCTGCAAGATGAACAAATATAGAAAACGATTAAAAAAATCAGAGACTACGGTATTTCTCTCATGCTACGTTTAGAAATTATAACTTTCTATCGCTAATTCTGAAAAATGATTGTGACTAACTTTTAGTTTCATTCAAATCATGATATTTTATGTAATTGATTGATTTCTCCAAACTATCAAATCCAATTCAAATCTGACTGAAGCTACATAATTCAAAGCTGTTTTATACCGACAAATACATTTACTTATCTAACGTACCGAACAAAAGGATCACAGCTATTTACAGTTCCCACTGTCCTCGATGGTAGATTTTTTGCTTTCAGAAGAGACACTAAGAGTTTCTCGGTTGACGGTTCATACCGTAAAGAGAACCATAATCTGCCAATATGTCCTTCTGGCCACTGGATTTCATCTAAATCCAAAGTGCTTTTATATAGTGCTGGTTCTATCACCCCAAGACCATAACAACCTGAAAGAATGCAAAATTATCATTTGAGGACATAAGTAGATGAACAACAGCGGTACGAGATCACTTGAAGGTCGCGCGTCTTTGGTAAGTGTTTCAGAAAGAGATTTTAGTGGGTGGAACAGGAAAACGTATGACGCAATCGATTCAGAGAAGGATGGAATGCTTTTTAGAGAGATTCAAATATAAGAGCGTGGACTTAAGACTCCGCCTCACCCCTCAGGCCTTCTTAGGCCTTCGACCCTGAGCTCGCTTGTCATGTACCAGTCACAGCTGGGAGAAATTAAATTAAAAACTTTTCCGGTTTGAGATTTGAACCCAGATCGTCGGTGTGGGAGGCCTCAGCCTTGACACCAACGTGAGAATTGCGAATTGTTGATATTCATGGCGGTTGTTTTGTCGGCAGTCATCGATGATTCAGAGTAATGAATGAAAACAGAGAAGTATGCACTGAGTATCGGAGAGATTCAAAAAGCGTGGTTGAATTATATAAATCAAAAATGTAGATGAAAATATTGGAAGCGCGAAAGTGATATATCAATAATGATCAATGAAGAATCAGATCAAAAATAACATGGCGGCAATGCAAAAAAACATTCAGAGGAGTACAAAATACATCATTTAAGGAATAAACATGACAGATTAACGTTTTACCGTGCGAACCCCCAATGTGTATAGGGTGTCTCAAAATACATCATTGCAGAAAAAAAACATGGTATCAATGTATATACAGGGCGTTTCAAATACATCATTTGAGAAAACAGATGTTTGTTCAACAGAAGTGTATCGTTTCAACGTGTGATCCCAATGAGAAAGGTATATATTTATTCAAAAGTGTCGAGGATACGTGTTGTGGAGTTGACGTTCGAATGTGGGGCAATGGAGGAGCGAAGTATTCGACAATGACATTCGTAGTCCAGCTAAGCATCATCGAAGGCTGAACCACGGTTCGAAACAGCCTAGTATTGGATCATGAAAGCTATGCTTTCAAGCTCTTGTTTCAACACAAAAAAACGTCATTTGAAATAATTTTCTGATTGTTGAGCATATGTTTGGGGATTTCGGTATTTACTAAAGCGCGGCAGATTAATATACAGGGGGATACCTTGTACCCGGTTAAGTACCTCCACCAAATATGAGCTTCATATATACGGCCGCCTGTGAGGGGTAAAGGATCAGATTAGTAAAAAAATATTGATGATCAGAAATTCTCGAGCGCATCAGATTGAGGTAAGGTGAGTTGATTACCTGCTAAAAAGTGTATATTCCAGTAATCTGACAATTTGAGAGTGACGTAAAGAAATGGGAGGGCAGCAAAGTTGTAAAAAAATAATGTAATTTCGACAGTCTCGAGCGTAGCTGATTTTTCTTTATTTTGGAGGAAATAATTCAAGGTTAACGAAAAATATATGGTCTGACGATTTCCGCAAGCCGAAATAACAAAGTTCGTCGATAAAGTTTAATGCGTGCAGCTGAGTGATACCTGTATTTCTCTCACCGAGTTTCTATTCATCTATTCTCTATTCACTTTTTCTCTATCTATTACTCTCTTACTCCGTCTCCACTCTGAAGCATGTTGCCATGACGCCATCACAGCTGATCACAGAGACTCGTTCGTGATGAAGATGAATATGAATATGATGATTAATTAATCTATTAATTGATGGATGTATCCGTTACTACGGGGTAATAAATCATAATGATGAAAAGAGAAATTTAACTTTTTATGTTTTTTACCACTTTTATTTGTAACCAACGTTACTGCAGTTTATACGATATATAAGGACAAGTTTGAAAATGTCCTTATAGGACGAAACTGCAGTAACGTTAGTTACAAATAATAGTGGTTAAGAACGTAGAAAGTTTCATCTATCTTTTTTTCATTAATTGATCGATTGATTATAAAAAATAAATTTTTTTTGAGCATCTAAAAATTAGAATCACTAATTCGACAAATATGCTGGGAAAAAGGACGAAACAAAGTGATGAAGTGAAGAAATCGACAGTAATCTAGCAATTGAAGAAAAACACAGATTTAAAGGTCATCGTATCTTCATGAAAACCAGAAGAAAATTTAAATTTGTCAAATATCCATAAGTTTTTGAAATAAAATAGACTGATCGATATACAACATTTTCAGGAAGATTATGAGAAGTGTATGAAATTATTGATAAGAAAGACTTGATACCGGATCTGAGAAGCAGGGAAACTGTAGATAAAATAATTCAAGGAGAAAATATATTTGTAAAAATCACTTCTATCCAACTGATACCCCCTTGAAGTGGCAAAACCGACTCAGGAAGCTTTCTCCAATGATAAAAAAAAAAGTTGGTAAAACATATTGATCTTTTTTGTCTTAGTTCTTATATAAAATGAGAGAAAGAAAATTAATGACATTCTGTTTCAATAATATCAACACTTTTATCAACTCATATTCAAAAGAGTTAATAGAAGTGAAATGACATGTAACTATTTTTCTTTCCCACAGTTTACATAAAAACTAAAATACTGAGTACGGATCATTCACCCTGTATAATTGAATTTTTACCCGTCTTCAACACAATGAATTCACTAATTTTTACTACATTTCGCACACATGGCTTTCTATTCTCGAATTTTTTTGCGTCGATTCCCAGAAATCGGTTTCTGAATGAAAAAAGGATCATGCGAGCAAGATGGAAAGAACGAAAGAAATAAACTGAGAACAAAATTACAAATCTAATTTGTGAATTTCCTAATTCAGCGAATAGAGTCTGGAGATGGCAGAAACGGATATTGGAGCTGGAAACAAATTAAGTTCTATATAATATTTTTTGGAACGAGAACGAATATGGCAACAGTTTCCCAATATATATTGAATTAAATTATTCGATAACAGATTGAAAAGATTCCGTATAGAACTAATTTTTAGTTGAATATAATCAAAGTCACATAATTCAATGATATGTCTTGAATTTGTTTCCAGGAAGTCGGAGAAATAGAAGATGTACGACACAAAATTTCAACACACATTGAAATATCCAGATACTACTTATCATTGGCTCGTCACTAGTGATCACCGTGTTTTTTCATTCAACTAATACTTCAGTGTAAGATTTTCACTGAACAATTTACGAAATTGGCAATACTTGTTCTATTATACTTGAGCATATGAATACGTCTGAGAAAGCTATTGTATAGTGAAAAATGTCATGCGGTTTTGTAAACTAACTGTTCAGTGGAAATCTCACAATAAAGTGTTACTTGAAATGGTTATGCTATCGTCCAATTTAATTACGAATGTTAATATTAGGTTATTGCAGAAGCATTGTCCGTTTCAATATCATATTTTTTTGTAGCACCATATCCCAATAAATATGCATTCTACTGTCTCGCAGTGTATACTGATCGATAAAAATGTTTGTACTCTTTACAGGGTGTTTCATATTCCATCCTCACCATTGGGATCTCGGATACTATGAGAGATACGAAGATGGTTGACTAGAGTCAAAGTTGCGCATTTACCTAACTAACAATATGCCGTTGAGAAAGTTCTGAAATTTCGAGTATATCTGGAGATATCCGGAAAAAACAGAAATTTCGGAAAATGGTGTTTATTTTTATCTGGATTAATTTCTCGAAAGATTCGAAAATGAATTGCAATTCCACATTGCCACTTTTTCCCTGATACATAACGGTGTTTTCAGATTTGCTATCTGACGTTTCGTCTTCCGGCCATCATCATCAACTTCATTTTTTCGTATGAGCACTACATTCAATTCTTTCTGTTTTGAATAGCCCCAGATTTTACCTTTTCAATGATTTATCAATTTCGAAAAATTGGAGATATAGAAAAAATTCTTATCATAATTGGCTTTGACTCAGATGCTTCTGAATTTGACTTTCAATTTGTTACACATAATGACATTTTGTTATTGTACAAATCGTTTCAAAAGCCAAATAAAAAGTACGGAGACAGAATCAACAATGAGGTGTGTATGAGGTAAATTAGACCATGTGTCCTTTACAATGAAAATAGAACTTTAAACAAATAACAATAATTAACTGGAATGTAAAGGCAAAAGTAAATCACAGCAAATGCTCAAAATGCTGGCCTTGTTCATAACAACACAACTGTGCCCGTCTCCGAATAATATTCACTGCACGATTAATTTCCCTTCTCCTCAATCTTCCGACGATGCTGTGTTGAAGGTCCTCAATATTTTGATATTTCCTCTGACCATAAACTCTATTTGTCAGTGCACCCCTTAAGAATGTTTCGATGACACTTAAGTCTGGAGACCTTGCTAACCACCTCACCGGCCCATTATTCCCTTTCCATTTATCATCAAACCTTTCAGTCAGGTAATTAGATACTCATTTGGTAGTGTGCGGTGAAGCACCATCATGTTGAAACCAGATATTGTTATAGTTAGCCAAAGGTAGATCATCCAAATAGTCTTCGAAAATCGACATTAAAAANGGATATAGTCGGAATTTCAGAACTTTCTCAACGGCAAATTGTTAGTTAGATAAATGCGCAACTTTGCCTTGGTTTTACCATCTTCGTATCTCTCATAGTTTCCGATATCCCAATGGTGAGGATCGAATTTGAAACACCCTGTATAGTGATGCTGTTCATTCTTTTCAAATTTAATTTTTTGACTCTTTTCAGCTCTTTTCGTTAAACGATTTTTGATTGATTTTCCTCTGTGAATTCACATTGAAACAAAGCTATGCTGAAACAGCCAAAAACTTAACCAGACATTTGGCAATCACAGAGTTAATGAACGTCCTGTTCCAGATATGTCAGCCCTGAAGATGAGCTCCAAAGTGGTCGACCTGCAGTGATCGAGAATGAGGTTTCTGGTGCGTGATTTGGTGGAAAAACTGGAAAAAACTGGATCGTATCATCACACATGAAGAAAATTGGTTCCTCTTCGACAACAAGAGACGTTAAGGACAGTCAGAAGCAGAGTCCTATTGTGAGAAAATCGACGAAATTTATCGAAAATTGCGTCAGTACCAGCCAGCACTGTTCAACAGAAGAGGTCCGATCCTACTCCATGACGATTTCCGTCCGCACGTTTTACAAATCACCGTCTGAAAATTGAGAAAATTGAGCGTCGATGTTCTACCTCACCCGTCACACTCCCCAGACCTCCCGACCACTGACTACCATCTGATAAAATGGTTTAGACTTTCACGGCTGAGGTTTTCAGTGTCATTGCTTTTCGAGTTTGAAAGCCGTGGATTTTTGGAATTTCTTCCCGACGTTTCGCTGGCGAGAGTAGTTAGCTTCTTCATAGGTGTAACCATCATGGCTTGCTGTCTTATGACTACCTTTTAGGCTTCGTAAAGCTTATTTATGCCTTGTCAGGTAATCCGTTGTATTTGTACCTACATTTGTACCTGTATTTGTACCTGCATTTGTACCTGTATTCGTACCTGCACTTGAACCTGAAACATTAACAATCTTGCTGCCTGTTGTCCTTTTCGTTATTCCCGAATTCCATATTTGATTGAGGTTCACCGTTTCTTCTTTTCTGTTAAAATTATCCGTGTGTTTGTGGATCTCTATTGCCTCCCGTACCAGTCGGCTATTAGTTCTGGAGGCAATTCGTTGGAGGCAATTAGTTCTGTGTTTTCAAATAAGATTCTGTGTTCTCCTTCACTCAGTGCGTGTTCTGTCACAGCTGACTTGTCTGTTTGGCCTAGTCTGCAGTTCCTTTTATGTCCTTTTAGTCTTGTTTCCATGGATCGTTTGGTGGTTCCGATATATACCTTTCCACAAGTGCACGGTATGCGATAGACCCCTGACGTTGATAACGGGTCTCTTTTGTCTTTAGCAGACCTGAGGCTTTGTTGTATCTTCCTCGTGGGTTTGAAGACTGTTTCGATGTCGTGTTTGCTCAATAGTTTTCCAATTCTATCCGTGACCCTAGGGATAAACGGTAGATATGCGCGTGCAACCATCCGATCTTTTTTCGCTTTCTGAACTGTGGTGCCCTTCGGTTTCATGGCTTTTCTGGTCTCAGGGTCACTTCAAAGTATTTCTGTTCCCTCTCCAGATGTTCTGGTTCACATATTCTCCGAGCCCGTTCCGTTAGAGTGGAGATAACTCCTCCTCCGACAGTGAGGAAGATTTTATGATTTTGTTCACGTTCCTTAACTTAGATTGCGTTGGGTCCCGGGACCCAACACTGACATAAAAACTTGGCAAGTTGACTTGGGTGTCGCACAAATAGGTGGTTCCACTTATGTTTCGCTTGCGTTTACGAAGCTATTTTTATCAAGTATTTTCTTGGTTTTTTATATAGAAATGTTAATGCAGTCAAGCTGCTGGAATACAATTCCATGAAAATCAAAATGAATAGATAGGGACTTTTTGATCACTTCCATATTGATTTCAATTCAAGAGCCATCGGTAGATAGCTGTTTCAGCCTGTTGGACAAACTTTCATCCAACCAAACGTAAGAGAAGATCCGATAATGAGTTACCAGAGTATGTATAATACATCATGAGTAATGAGGATAAACATTTTTTAACGGGACATTATTCTTTGTAGTTTTTTGAATAGAATATACATCTTTTCTAAAATAAACATTTAATGTTATAAAAAAATCGGTGATACACTATTTTCAGCAGCGTCGCGTCTGTGGTAAAACGGGCGCGTAGATCCTTATTTTCAACTTCAAATAGAAATTATAAAAGATGGAGGTACCTTTCTCGGAGTAAAAACATTTTAATTAAAATTTCCTTTTTCTCGAAAATCTTTTTGTTTCATTCATCAAATAAATATAGTTGCAATGTTATTAACGAAAAAACGGAATACCTCGTTTTTCCTGGATAATTTTGTTCGTAACAATTTTTCATTCACTATAAAATCCTTGGAATAGATATTTCCGAATGGAATGAGTCATTGCTCATATTCTTAGGAGTTTCATCTTGATTTTTCACGCTTTTTGATTAGTTGATCAGCCTAATTATGAAAGGTACATAACTCAATTAGAAAACGTAAATTCAGGAAGAACCTTGGACTTTCCAAAAAGAAACAGATTCAAATTTCCGTATGAACCAAGACACACTTAGCCATTTTTGAAAAATCGAGTGCGAAAGTATTCTCTTAAACTTTTTGTCATTTTGAAAAATGTTTGGTTGCCCCAAAGATCTTGTAAAATGAAAGGTTGGAAATATGTGGATATATGAAATGAGTTGTGAGAACTGTGACAAAGAGTCTGTCTGTCAGACTAAGTGAGCTATCGAACTCGTTTCAAAGAAGGAACAACACATATCCGATTCCGTAGACCAGAAAAATCAAGGCTTACTCAGCAGGTCGTCGAATAAATAATTTTTTTCGAAAATGACACTACTTTGGAATACTGGAAATAGCAAAGTATTGCATGAGAATTATGATCACTGACACTTGTCCTAATCGAACTTTCCTTTTGTTTACTTTTACTCTGTTGAAAACCAGCAGGAACTCTTTCGAGTAAATTTCCCACCGCTTCCTACCCGAAATCAATGATGTGTGTCTGGAAGTGAAAGTGTATCCTGTTATACAGTGTGTAAAAGCCAAATGGAATAAATTCATTATTTTGGTTATTGTACATATTTGAAAAAATCCCAAAACATATCCAATGTAAATTATAATTTGACATTCTTCAACGTGAAAATACCACCCCTACCTTCAACTCCCTTCGAATGCCAGGTACAACCCCCAATTTTTCAAATGGGAAGTATTGGTTTGTGATATATCGTTTGAAAGGTCTCTTCATTCTCTATTCAAAAATGTTATCTCTTTCAAGTTTTTTGCAACAATTAAGAAGAAATAAATTAAAATCATGTGGTTACCGAAATTTGATAAAATACACTGAAAAACTAAAATGTAATGCAAAACGTCATCCAGTGACGATTTTCCGCTGACAAGTAGCGGCAATTTTGCCGATTATCATGACCGTTTAGAAACAAAGTACACTCATCAGAAAATATAACGTCTTCTAATTGTATGAAGTTCTTTTATCAAAATCTTTTCCCATGAGCTCCTGAGTGGGCATCATTTTATAGGGATGCATTTTATTTTCTTTCAATATGTTTACTATGGATGTATGGCTAACATTGAATGTAGTGGATGCCTGTCTACTCAATGTATGTGGGTTTTTCTCAAACTGAAGCATCACATCTAATTGGAGTTCACATTTCATTGGCAGCTGCTTTTTTTATCTGCCCCACATGACCAAGCTCGCGAAACTGCTTCTGTATTTTGCTTAATGTTCCTTAAGATATGGTAGGTAAATTAGGAAATTTTTCATGAAATAGGCAAGCACTTCCTGTTGTGTTCGTGTTTTATCCGTAACCAATCATTTGTAAAACTGTTATTTTATGCATTTCCGTTAATGTAACCATTTGTCAGAATTGAAGTTAACAAACTTTGAACTTGAATTGAAATACTGAGAACTAATGTTGTAGCATACAAAACATGTTGAAAAGGCTTTACAAACTAACGTTGCCACGGAAATGAGTTACAGTTTTCTAAAGGATACCATTTAAAAAGAACATTGCTATGGTTTTTGCTCACTTTCTTATTATCAATACCTCAACATAAAATGAGTTTTGAGTATATTGCAATAAGTTATGAGTGTATTTTATAAAATTTTGGTAAACACATGATTTTAATTTATTTTATCTTGATTGTTGCAATAAACTAAAAAACGATAACATTTGTGACATGTTTTGGGATTTTGTACCGTAACCAAACTAATGAATTTATTTCATCTAGCCAGGTTGACAGTTTTTCAAGCACAAAATACAAGCACTACAGGAAAATCATTAAGGCACTCTCAGAGCGGTGCTTGTGCGAAAGTAGCGATTCACATTTGATTTGAATCGCTGGAGATTGAATCCATTTGGAAATCAATATATTGAATTCAGTTAGGAATTGCTCCACTTAATTTCTTGAAGACTTCACCTTGGTTAGTGAAACGGGCGTCTAGAAGAGTGTTACAATCCTGGTATTTCAGAGCAGTGCTCGTTTTGAACTTATTCTACGTCAAAGATTCCAGTTCTTCATTTCATGACTATGACTGGTAAACCTATTTACCTTTCTTGGAGATATGTAATTTCACTGCAACTCTATGGTAAATTCTGTTACTTTTTTTTTCATTCTGAACTAGATTCATTAGTTGAGTACACATCGTTACAGAATATCTAGTCTGGATGAAAAATAAAGATTACTGATTGATTGATGGATTGATTGAATGGCTCTACTATATTTCATGACATCCAACCGTTACAGCACAAAAAGATGTTAGTTGTGATTCTTCACGAAATTTCGATAAGACATACTGTATATGAAGTCGTTATTCATCCCTAGATACTTACTGAATGAATTGGATCGATAACTATGTCCGACGGGAGGTAGCAAGAGAGAATCCGTCCCAAAATCCGAGTCGTATGGATTGTCTTCTGCTAAATCTCCTAAAGATGTGCTCCTTAATGGCGGTAGACTGAAGTGAATCTCTTTAGTTCTGCAAAAAAGTCAAGAAGTTAAGGAGCTTTTATGAAACTGCAATTCATGGTAATCGAAAATTCTAATCTGTTCATGGATTCATGGGGAATTTGTTGTTGTTCGAAAGACCCTTGGCTACGTCGCTTATATTTGTTCGAAGTACTTATTAACTGCGGTGAGATTTGTGAGAAATGCAGACAATTGAAAACTCAGTTCTTGAAAGGAGTATTCGCTTGGGAATGGCTTGAGTTTCCAATTCGAAGAATTGGTTTTGAAGGATTGTTCCCTGGCAATTTCATATAAGAATAAAATAAACCGATGTGATTGTATTGGCAATTGAAACATTTTTATATTTGACTGACTAGTAGGAAACATGGCAGCTAGTGAATAAACGTGTGAATTCTGAGCTCGTCATAAAAACGTGTCAAATAAAGATCATACGACTAATTTTAATACAAGAATTTGGTGTAAATAAACTTCAAGTGGTTTTTCAAATATCAGTAAAGTGAAACAAAGAAAAATATGGTGATTACACGAGAAATTAGAGATGAAATAGAATCTTCCATAAATCAAGCCATCACTAAATTCTTAACCAGCGAAACATTTATAAAATTAATGGTTAAAACCGTATCAGAAGCGATAATAAAATTGTAATCTAAAGCAAATGGAACTTCAAACGTTCAAGCCAGTCTCTATATACCTACACAGTAGGTTTAATGGACTGACGCCTATCAGAAAACAACTACTCCCCTGGCTAATACCACGAAGGGCGNATTTGTTGTATGCTTGAAATATATTTGTTGGGAAGAATCAGAATCAAATGTTATTAATGTTAGAAATATTGAACACTTCGGACACACATGAAAATACAAAAACATAAGGGACTTACAAACTTATTTTAGTGGGGGATATGTAGGGAGAAAAAGCAATATTAGATCAATTCACTTCAACACACGCAGCATAAAAAAACATTTTGATGAACTATTCATTAATTTACAAGAGGATCTTGACAAATTAGATATCATAGTACTTTCTGAGACATGGAACATTGAGTCGGTAAGTGATTTTACTATACCAAATTATACAATTCACTATAATGAATCAAAAACTAATCAAGGTGATGGGTTTATATAAAAAATTCTTTGGCAGCAAATGTTGAAATATTCCTCCTACCTGAAACAAAGCTCATGAGAATCCATGTAAAAAAAATATTGAAATTGGTATAACAGCTTCATACAGACTTCTTTCAATTGATATACAATCATATCTTAATAACATACAAACATATTTTCTCAATATTGACAAGCAACCGAGCTGTTTGTTGGTATATAAATCAGACTCAAATTCACAACATGTTAATCACCACCATAACATAATGATCGAAAATGGTTTCATTTCATGTATAAACCTACCAACAAGAGAATCTAGACAATCGAGCACAATCAATGACCATATTTTTATCAGAAAAAACAATAACGTTCATAACAAAATAAACTTTGAGCCATCTGTTATACATAGTGTTATAACAGAACATTACTCAATTCTCATATTTATAACTATACCCACTGAATCATCAAAAAATATAAAGAAATATAAAAAAATCAATTTTGATACGTTGAAATCACAACTACAAATCGAACACTGGAATGATACCTTATCATATATTGAAACGCAAGAATCTTATGATAAATTCATTGTCAAATTGAAACGATACATATGGCTAGCAACTGAAGTTATTATAATACATACTAAACTGTATTGTAAAATAAAACCGTGGATTTCTGCTGGTCTTATGAACTCACTCAGAACTAGGGACTATCTGAAAAGAAGGCTTTTGAATGAAGCCGAAATGAAATATAAAGGATATAGAAATTAACCAAATAACATGTTAAGGAAAACGAAACATCAATACTACATAAACAAACTGCAAGATGCTAATGGTAATTGCAAAGAGACGTGGTAAATAATTATTGATATTTCGAATACCACATCCCACAAAAACAATGTAGAAAATACAACCATCACCAACGAAAATGGTGATTGTATAACAAATAACGAAGAAAAAGCTGATATATTTAACAAATTTCTCACTGACATGGGAATAGAAATGGCTGCCAATATCGAAAAAATTGATTTACCAAATACCTTTTTGGAAGAACCCACAGTGGCACTCACATTATTTCTGGAACCAACCAATGAGAGCGAACTAATTTTACTTATTTCGATATTGAAAAACAAGTGTACGCCAGGACCAGATGGAATATCATCGAAACTTTAAAATCATCCATACTCAAATGCTGAACCCACTTGTTCATGTAATAAACATATGCTTCAAAAACGGAACTATTCCACATCAGTGTAAAAATTCAAAAGTAACTCCTGTGTATAAAAGTGGCAAATATAATGTTATTAGTAATTATCGACCAATTTCGGTAATTAACAATTTCGCAAAATTATTCGAGATATCAGTAAAAAAAATTAGTAGACTTTTTCAATAAACATCACGTGACAACTCAACAACAATTTGGATTTATAAATAACAAAAGTACTGAAAATGCCATACTAGATTTTGTTGAACAAAAAGTGAAAGCCTAGGAAACGTCGACGAAATGCCAAAGTGCAGTTTTTATTGACCTTGCAAAAGCATTCGACACTGTGTCACATGACATACTACTGAGAAAACTCTTTCGATATGGCATACAGGGAAACTCTTTACAGTTGATGCGATGTTATTTATCACAGCGGACACAGAGTGAAAATCGGTATTGAAATCAGTAAGCAGTTGAATATGTTTGTTGATGTGCTTCAGGGTACAGTTTCGGGACCAATTCTGTTCGTTGCTTACATAATCAGTATTACACAGATCAGAGATTTTCAGGGGCACATAGTTTGCTATGCTGATGAGACAGCTTTAATATTAAAAGGTGAAACATGGCATGATCTTTAACATACTGCAGAAATAGAACTGCAAAAAGTACTGATGTAGTTGAATGATAATTTACTCAGTTTGAATGTCAGAAAAAAACAAATTCGTGACTTTCTCACTGAATTCGAGTACTCAGCAAAGCAATATCGAATTGTATCTACATAAACATAGTTGCGCAAACCAGTTATTCTGTAATTGTCCCACTATTGAGAAAACAACATCAATGAATAGTTGGGTGTAGTTATTGACCACCATTTGAGATGGGATGAACAAGTGCCACATGTCATTGAAAGAATGAGACATCTCATGCATAAATTTTACAACCTCCGAGACATGCTCTCAAGAAAAAACTTGCTAACAGTATATAACTCTCTGACAGAATCCATAATTCGATATTGTATTATAGTATGGTACTTACAACAATAAGCTGCATCACTTACAATCGGTACAAAACTCGCTACTGAAAATAATATTGAAGAACAATTGGCGCTTCTCAACTGAAAAAACTTTACAAGGAAACTAATTCATTAATTTTAATATGGATATTTTCAAACATTAACAGATATATAACTAATATACCCAGACCCACAAGATTCTCACAAAACTCAAATATCCAAATACCAATTTATATAATAAGCCATACGCAGAGATTCGTCTTTTTCTGTATCTGAGAGATCCCACTAACTTTTCATGCTAAGACTTGAAATGCTAATACGGTCATCTATGGCTTTCAAAATACCGTCGGTAATTGACAGAAGAGCCATGGTGGTACTATGCTGAGGTCTGAATCTTGACTGTACTTGTTAATACGATTTTCATTGACATAATTAATAATCTCATCTTCCGGTATCCATTCCACTACTTTAGAAAGACACGGGAGAACTGTAATTGGTCTCAGGTCAGAAAAAACTTCCATCCTTCCAAAATTTTGCAAATCGGCGACTGATAATGATAGAGTGAGGAAGGTGAAGTAGTTTATCAGAAAAGAGATTTTGTGATTGATCATTTTTAGGGATATCCTGTTTAAACCCATAGCATTGCTCTTGATGCGTCTAAGGAAACAAAGTCAGTTGGTAGTTACAAAACTTATTTAGATAATTGATTAATTCCGATAATCAGGTGAATCTTGGGAAACAATTATGATACAAAATTACTTCATGGAAAACAGGTAATTTATAAAAAGTTTCAATATTGACGTTTTATGAAATGAATTTAATAGTGGTTAGTGAATACTATTTATTATTCGATTGAAAAAAAATTCAATGTTCAAATGAAATGATGGATGTAGCCGTTTCTATACTAGGAAATCATAATGAAGGAAAGACAATTGAAACTTTCTATGTTTCTTATCACTTTATTTGTAACTAAAGTTACTGCAGTTTCGTCCTATATGGACATTTTCAAACGTATACATTAAACTAACAATGGTTGATTACATTAGCCGTTATACAGCACCCTTGTAGGTAATAATAGAGGTACTGGGCTTGATTGAGTACCTGAATTTACATTTTACAATGCGGATATGCTAATTTGAGAACCGATGACTGAACTAAGTCAATTTGATCATTTAACAGGTTGCACCCGCAATGTTTATGCTTGTGAATTTCCAAGGATTCTAAATAAATGAGTTTGTAACCCTTCCTTTCATAGTGCAAAATTTCCGTATCATGTAGAATGGTTAGAAAACGTCAAATCATTTTTCCCTAGTCTGAAGGACCTTTCATATTCAGCATGCCGTTTCGAACACATTGTCCCACATAAACACTATTACACTCCGGACACATAAGCTTATAAACTCCAGGTTTTTCCAATTTGTCCACCTTATTTTTGGCATTTAAAAGGAAAACAGATAACGTGGCATGTGGTCTAAATGCCACTTCCACATTGTGTTTTCTGAAAAAACCCGCAATTATCTCGGTTCTTTTTCCAAAATATGTTAGAGTTACCCATTTCTTGACTTCCAGATCAATATATCCTCAGGTCAAACAACCAAAAATCAAGAAATGGGCGACTCTAACACATTTTGGAAAAAGAACAAAGTTCTTCAGTTTCTTCAGAAAAAACAATGTGGAAGTGGCATTCAGACTTTCAATGCCAAAGATAAGGTGGACAAGTTGGAGAAATCTGGAGTTTATAAGCTTAAGTGTCCGGAGTGTAATAGTGTTTATGTGGGACAGTGTGGTTGAACTTTTCAAAAACGGTATGCTGAACATGAAAGGTCCTTCAGACTAGGAAAAAATTATTGGACGATTTCAAACCATTCCTTGGCATGCAACCACAAGTTCCCGAATCTAAACGATATGGAAATTTAGCACTATGCAAGGAAGGGTTACAAATTCAATTATTTAGAATCCTTGGAAATTCACAATAAACATTGCGAGTGCAACCTGCACCCGCAAATCGATTTAGTTTACTCATCGGTTTTCAAATTAGCACCCGCATTGTAAATTGTAAATTCAGGTACTCAGTCAAGCCAAGTATCTCTGTTATCAATCAATCAATCAATCAAACATTTATTGAATCAGTGTTCATTTACAATCACATTATGCAAACATCATCATAAAATACTGGCTGATACAACAGGTCAAACTATTATAGAAAAACAAATACAAAGCATAACTTAAATAAAAATAAAATCACTAAGCTACAATCAAATTATGATTATAACTCAAGGAGAAACTCATCCACAGAGTAGTATGCTTTTAAATAATCTAAATGATTCAAAGTAATCATATAATCTTTGATAGAAACAGTATTCAATAATCTTAGAAAACTGACTAAGTAGCGATATAGGCCTGTAAGATGCACAGCCAGATCTCGAGCCCATATTTTTATATATTGGCAAAACCTTTGACATTTTCAGTATATCAGGAAACCTCCCATATATGAAAGTGGAGTTAACTATATGAGTCAAAGGCTCAGAAATTACATTGGTAACGTTTTTTATAACAAGACCAGGAATTTCATCAATACTACCTACAGTAGTGCTATATAAGGGCAAATGTAATCAACCATTGTTAGTTTAATGTATAAGTTTGAAAATGTCCTTATAGGACGAAACTGCAGTAACGTTATTTACAAATAAAAGTGGTGAAACACATAGAAAGTTTCAATTCTCTTTTCTTCGTAAATAATAACCTAAGCTTTCCTCAAGTTGAACAATTTCAATATTAAATAGTTCAACTTAGATTCGTACAGGTTACTTCCGTCAGGCGCACAGGTTTTATTTGATGAAAAGACTTGAACGTGACTTGGAAAAATGAAGATGAAACTTTAGTTCCGGATAGATCAGGAGTATATGAGTTGACGTGTGGTTCTATTGAGCTAAACGCGGATAATCTTTTCTCAAAGAGTAAAATAATGTTGGAGAAGTACTTTATCGGAATGAATTCCACATTTGTAAACCATCATCTGACAAAGCGGCATGAGTTCAAACACGACTTTGACATCCCTCAGAGAAATGTATGAAACACAATTTTAAGGAATGCTTTACCTTTTCTGAATCTGCGTTATGTTGATGACACTTTCTCGACCCGAAAAATCAATTCAGACAGGTACCTGAACAAAAACTCTAACCACCAGCTACAACACAAAAGAGCGGGGTAATTAAAACGTTGGTTGAGGTAGCACGACGTATTTGTGAGTCGTCCTGAGGAACTAACTCAATCACATGAAAAATGCCTTTTAGAGGAATGGGTACAGCGAAGGAGAATTCAAGCGGACCATAAGACCCAAGAGAAAGAACATCAACATAACCGTAGCTAGACTGGTCGAAGGAAAAGCTTTTGTTTTCTGTGTTGAAAATGTTACAGACCAGACTAAAAAAATCTTAGAGGAACACGACGTGAAACCAATATTTGGGCCAACAAAAACTATCAGACAAAGTCTAAGGTCAGCTGAAGAACCCAAAGAAAGTTTACCACCACCAGGGGTATACTGGATTCCTTCTAGCTTCGGATCGGTCTACATTGAACCACGAAAAGAAGTGTAGGTACCCGTCTCTCTGAACACCAGAGTAATTAAAACTAATGAATACAGTTTATTGTATGATTTTCACTATAAAGGGTTTTACAAAAACGGAGACACGTGTTTCGCTATACAATAGCTTCCTCAAGCTTCTTCACTTCATAGTTAACAGTACAAATATAGGAAAAGCAGATATAATAATCATATAAATATATTTTACCCAAAGATGCATCAATTAACAACTGAACTTGACGAATTAACCAGCACCCCTTTTCCGATCTGGATATAAACAACTAAATGAATAACAATGCTCTCGTCTGGCTCGCTCGAGTTGACTGACTAATTCTCATCCAATCTCTCGGGCCCCGCGTTTTTCGGGTACCGCGGTTTTTTCCACCCATGTCGATAGTGGTTTCTTACACAAAGTAAATGGATTTTATCACTCGCGAACATGAGTAATTTGCGTTTATACCTACGCATGTTTTTATGTGCCTGAAAATATATTTCTTCCTGAATGAACCTTTATCAAACGCTGAATGAGATACATCGAGTGAGTTCAAAATTGAATACATTCACGCCTAAGGCAAGTAGCAAATTCCACTCTGTCAGTTTTACTTTGTAGCGTGGGCCTTTTAATCAACATGTTTAGGGATTATTCAGCTTCTATCGTTTGAAACGCTATACTATTTTACGTTGAACTGTTTTGTTTGAAGTTTTACTGCCAATAGAAGGTTATTCTGACACAATATTTTTTTGGAATTGTATTTTTGTATTCAGTTTTTGGCGAACATCTAGTTTTTTTTCTAGGAGTGCCAGTTCTCCAAATCTTCCACCAATATTCACTATCATTAGAATGAAGAAACCAAAACAGTGGTGTTTTCAATAAATTTCGTAACAAAATGATAGTCGTGGAAAACTACTTTCCTGGCTAGTCCTCGATGGCATCCGACTTCATCTCTATTACAATCATAATACTCTCGAGTATCAAGATCATGCCGGCTTCTAGGCTGTCATTTTTGACTCATTGCGCCTGCTCACAGCACATGCTTCTTGGACCCATTGATCACTTACCCCACGGTGTAGTGAGTGGTCATTGGTGCTGGTGTGAGTAGAGGGGAAAAGACGGGTCTGGACCTCCTCCCAAGGGTATGCCCCCCCAGATACACACCACTGACTGTGACCTTGATTCGTTTTT